>JABUQX010099837.1:10000-60000 GCA_015478945.1 Trachelipus rathkii
ATAGTGGACTGTTGCCGTGCAATGAGTCCTTACTTTCTTTGCGATTAGTTACATTGAACATGCTTCTTTTGGTCTAGTGAAAATTAAGAACTAGGCCTTCATTTAAGCTTTGTAATTATAAAAAATAAATATTTGTATTTAAAATTTCTAAGTTAGGCATATCCTTTTTATTTTTACATAATATTTACTCTCGGTGTCGTAAAAGAATGTCTCAGTTTCAATGCATTAATTAGTAACAGCTATATACAATATCAACGCATATCAAACCAAAGTGAAGTCATTGAAACAGAGTTTTTTCCTACATATGTTCAATATGTGCCCCTTGGTTCCGTTTTAAGGTGCACATCCACGAAATCCAATCCTCCAACATGTTAACAAATCGGCGTAATGACCAACGGCGTGTTCAATTTCTGCGTTTAAACTCTGGAATATAACTTGGGCAGCCCCATAGAAGAAATTGCATGAGCGTTAAGTCGGGGACCGGGGGGCCCAGATATATAGAGGATCTGTCGTCTGGACATTACAACCAACTCCAACGAGTCTGGGATACGGTCGCTTCAACACGGTTCGCACCTAAGTGGACCCAATGTGGAGGAAGCCCATCTTAATTGCTCCATTATAAAGCTACCGCTTCATCCTCTAATAATTATTGTGGAAAGAGCCATTGTTGTAATCGAGATAGGCGACCCCTGTTACGATTGCTTCTGAGAAAAAGAAAGAGTCTGTAGACCTGGTGGGATATGGCGCAGAAAAAGTTAACCATTGGGGAATCACGTTCGTGTTCTCCAAGTTCATGGCATATTTTAGACTCGATTTACGACATATGGCATTACTATACCCTAATGAAAGGGGACTCATGCTAAAACACTACACGATTCAGAAAGGTCATTCGTCCTCGACTAGACACTGCACAGGCAAAGGTAACCGTAGAGCATAGTACGTCGGGCTTTATTTAAAGCATGTACCAAACCACAACTGGTATGCACGCATCGTGTAAAACGTTTCCTAAACACCTTCCACACCGTCGTTTTTTGCACCTGCATTGTGACTTGCTCTCGAACGGATTTTTGGACTGGAGAGAACGAGGCCCTGAGTATGGTCCACATCATGTTACAGTCACTTTGGACCTCCTGTAACTTTCTATGTGCCTTCTACAAAAGAAATCCATTAGTAGCAAATTGCCTTATACCATCGGCGAATGGTTTTTGCCCATGGAGGATCACAATTTGAACCGTAAACGATACGCACGTTGAACCGTAATTACAGTCACACTTAGCAAATTGTAGAACACAGGAAGCTTTACGCTCAGGACTCGCCATTGTCAGTATGTGGCCCTACGCACTAGAGAAGACTACATCTGAAACCGCAACATGCGCGTATGTCGACTATCAGAACTCGTTCTGGCGCATGTGCATATTTGAAACTATGGCAACTTACTCTTTACTTTGATGTATGATATGCTGTGTAATATTGTATTTATGTTGTCTATAATAAAGCAGTTGAAAACTGGGACATTCGTTAACGGCACCGGTATTGGAGTATTAATTAAGTATTTTGCGACTTTATAAGTATTCTTCGGCAGGCGGCAAAAGTATCCTATAGGTCAAAGGCTAAATAATTTGTCTGATAGGCTTTAATATCATTATTGATATTGTTAGGGATTATTTATTATAATAAAAGAAAAATTAACAATAAAATCTTAAGATTTCCTCCACAATTTAGAGTTAACGTTAACGATTAACGTTAACTTTCGCTACATTCTTTACCGATAAATGCTTTAATGATTAACGTCATTAATTTTTTTTTTTTAACGATTAAAATTAACGACGTTAACTTCTCATTAACGGTGCCCACTTTGTAATAATAAATTATATAATTAATATAATAATATACATATATAATAATAATAATAATAATAAAAAAAAATAATAATAATATAATAATAATAATATAATAATATATAATAATACTAATAATAATAATAGCCAATAACAGAATCGCTTATGAAATAAAAAACAAAAGAATTTCTGACAAAATTAAAGAACTGGATTTTATAATTTAGGATCATATATATATATATATATATTATAGATATATTATATGTAGATATATATATATATATTATATAATATATTATATATATATATATATATATGATATATTATATATATATATATATATAAATAATAATTATTATAATATATATATATTATAATATATATATATAATATATATATATATATATTATAATATATATATATATATATATATATATTATATATGTATATATAATATATATTATATATATATTATAATAATTATTATATATATATATATATTATATATATATATATATATATATATATATATATATATAATTATATATTATATATATTTATATATATATATTATATATAATTATATAATATATATAATATATGGATTGCCTAAAATCCACAAAAAACTCAGAAAAATCACCTTTGAGACCTGTAATATCTATGTGAGGAACGGTTAAACACGAAATTGCCTAAATATCTCAATTCCGTGTTAATAGCGATATCTTAATAAGAATGGTTTTAAGATACAGGTATCAGCCAGTTAGTATGAAAGAGAAAACGAGAGGAAAAAAAATTACGAAAATGAAGAGTAAATCAAGTCATATGAATTCAACAGTAGTCTTTACCAAAAGGATATAATGGATACATAAAAACAGAAATAATAAGAATTAACTAAAGGATTATAAATAAATAGACAATTAACGGTAATTCAGTTTCATTTGATTTAAGTTTGATATGTTGAGACCAAAAACAAAACAGTTATAATCTTACAAATGAGGAATGCCGATGGCTACACTTGGACCCTACATTTGCTGACTTCTATATTTTCAATCTGGAAAAACAAAATTCTTCGTGAAACAAACAACTTTACCCCGTATTTTACATAAGGTATGTCGACGACACCTCACTATTTTTAGGAACATAGATCATATACATCAGTTCATCAATAAATTCAAGAGTTGTCATGCTTAAATTCCACATACGAAACTTACAGTAGATTAATAATGCTACCTGTTTTTTAGACATCAAATCAATGGTAATTCTGACAGTCATTATCCTAATGCAATAATGTCAACACCCACTGATAATGGCGCTATATGACTTTGATGGATCCTGATTCACGACTATTACAAAGAATCTATCGTAAAAAATTTTAGTTTACAGAGCATTAAACCTTATTGTTCAACTTGGAAAACTTCTGATGAAGAAATTTGCAACATTAAGTAAATTATAATTATACTGTCGATCTCCACAATATACTTCAGTTGAAAATGTCTATTAATAAAACCTTACAAAAATAGTATAATAAAGTGAAATTTAGCAGAAAAGCTCATTCATTTCATCTTAAAAATTTTCGTTGCTTATTTTTCAATAAGGAAGAGAAGTGCCTTTCGTAATATTTGATTCTTACCTCAAAAACTAAAAGACACTCCAAAAATTAAAGTCGACTATACATCAATCCAAACAACTTTCCATCTTCCTTTAGCACAACGAATGCAGTTTGCCCCGACAACCATCACGCTGTAGAACCAAACTTTAATTCCACTGAAGTTCAGACTGATACGTCACATATATTGGTTACGAACGAAAGATAGAATTGTCGGACAGGGCATATCCACATCTCTACAGTCCCAAGCAAAATCTTTGAACATTCAATACGGCACATGTCATCAACATTAGTAATATTTCTTAAACACTTCACAATATCTCATTTACGGTATCGTGTGAAGTCAGGAAACTTAACAAGTTGCGGAGGACTTCTACATCAAAACACGCAGACCAGACATTAACATAAAAATTTATGTATTATCAGTCAGACTCAATTTCATTTGAATAGGCTTTAGGTATAATTTTTAACGAGAGTGGGTTCTCAAGAAATAATCCTCTGACAGATGATCTCAAGTATTAGAGACGAAACGGGCCGGAAATCTATGTAAATATGCTTCTTCTTCTCTTGTATATTATTTTCAAAGATTATTTTAGAGGAAATTAAATTATGTACAAAATAAATATTTAGAATGTTAGAAATAAAATCAAAAACTTTCTATAATAATAATAAAATAATTAATAATAATAGATAATTAATAATAATAATAATAATAATAATAATAATAATATAATAATAATAACTAGATAATAGTTCTTCTAAATTCGACCTCGACTCCGGACTCCGCTTCCGACTCCGGACTCCGATCCAACTACACAGGAATGCTTCGACGTCCGACTCCGACTCCACTTTGCACAGAGTTTTTCGACTCCGACTCGACTCCGACTCCGGGAAAATTGCATGACCCCACGACTCGACTCCACGGACTCCGACTCGACTCCGACTCCGCAGCCCCTGAGTAAAACGAGGTTGTTATAATAGATTAATTTTGTAACTTATGTATGTAATTTTATTAGCTTATATATTTTATTATTTCTGTATAATCGCTCATTTGTAGACTGTTTTATTTATAATTATTATGTACTTAGCAGCTGATGGATGCTCTTTAGCTATTCGCGCGAACGTCTTAATAAGACTATGGCATCTCCCTGGTGTTTCGGTCTTCCTGTTATATATATATATAAATATATATATTATATATATATATATAATATATATATATATTTAATATATACTATATAATATATATATAAATATATATTATATATATTATATTATATATATATATATTTATAATATTATATGTATATTATATATATATATATATATATATATATATATATATATAAATATATATATATATAGTATATATATATATTATTATATATAATTATATAATATATATATACTATATATATTAAGCTTGAGGCTAGTTTCGATTGTAGCGTTGTGAAAGGCCTTCTCGAATTTACTTTATCTTCTCATTGCCAAAATATCATTGCGCGTATTTTTTCATTTATTTATTGGGGGGAAATATTTGAATTGGGCCGGCTTATACTTTTCCTCTCAATTTTTTTCGCCCCCCCTCAATATAAACAAGTCATCATCCGCATGTTGCAATATTATATATTCTAATATATATATATAATATATATATATATATTATATATATATATAATAGATATTATATATATATATATATATATATAATATATATATTATATATATAATATATATATATATTATTATATAACTTATAATAATATATATGGTTGCAAGCTGCCAACTCCGCGTCCCGTGCGTGCACCCCGGGACCGAGGCACCAGAGGTGTCCTCGCTAAAGGAGATAGGGGCTAGGAGGATAGGACTACGCAAGCATTCCCGAAATAAAACTGCTGCAACACTTCAGGCGAGCCTCGGACAAGCCGGACCAGAACTTTATACGACTGACTTTCGGCCAGAGATTTGTACGGAATGATCGAAAACACTCTTTTAAAAATTATAGTGTGTGCCACGATAGAACTGTGGGGGTACATATGGAGAATTAAAGGAGGAGGAGATAATAGATATCATGGAAAGGAAAGTCAGGCACTTAAAGTCAGGGTTGCCGGGCTGGTAACTATAGTGCCCCCAACGATGGTAAAAGAAAATGGGGAGAAGAAGGATTGTGCTGATGTCTATAGTTGGGGCGAGGTCGGAGAGAAGAATAAGAGCATGGGTCGGAATTATAGTGGGATCAAGACTGTCACCATGTATTAATAAGAAACTAAGTTACAAAATGAAGTGAGAGGTTGATGATGTGCGGATTGAAGATAATAGGCCGGATAAAATATAGAATATACCAGATATATGCACCCCAACAGGGGCACTCAGAGGAAAAACTAAGATTATGGGACATTGATGGAGGAAGAGGTGGGGGCGGGGGGGGTGGAGGAGGAGGGGGAGGAGTTGTTGATGGGAGATTTCAACGCAAGAGAGTGGGAAAGAGAAGAGAGATGGAGAGTATTTTGGGACCATTGGGAGAGGATACAAGAAACATGGAGGGAAGAGGCTACCGTTTGATTGACTTTTTGTGTGGAGAACGACTAAAAACCCTTCTCCCTGATTCGAAGCTATTGCAGTCGCTTGAGGACTACGGGGTCATTAGATGGAAATCAGGGTATAGCAAAAACAATTCGATCAAAAATCGGTGGATAGACTACATGATAGTCTCCGATAAAAGGATGGTTAAAGAATGTAAAGGTGATCCCGGGAGTGTCCTAGATGCGTCAAGACTGGTGGTGGCGCGACTGAAGATAAGAGGGGAGGAGGACGTAAGCATGAGCAGAGAGGCGAGCAGGATCGAGTGGAGAAGATTAGAAGAACAGCAAACGATTTAGAAATTATGAACGGGAAATGCAAGGGAAACCCTAAGGAATGAAGAAGAAAACGAGGACTTGCAGGACGTTATTAAGGAAGTGGCAGAGAAAACTCTTGGTAAAAAGGATGGTAGGACGGTACTAGGAAGAACATTACACCATGGGGACGACAGAAAGTGAAAAAAAGCAATTAAAGTTAAAACAGGAGAAAATGACGGAGTGGGCGGAAAGAGCACAGCGGCCATCAAGGCGAGGAATACTGTAATGGCAAGGAATGAGGCAGAGAATAAAGAGGAGGGCAAAAAAGATGGAGGCGAAGAGATGGCAAGAGAAATAACGAGAGATGTGGGCGAAGGAGAAGAAAAATATATTTAAGATGCGAAGGCGTATTAGAAACAAAGAAAAGTGTAACTAGAATTATAAAAGATATAAACGGAGAGATTCTTGTACGGCGGAGGAAAGAAATGATGAATGGACCGAATACTATGAGATCAATAATTTTGCTGCTAAGAGAACAAGAGGAAGAAGCTGTAGATCAGACGAGGGGAGGAGGAAGAGGAGGAGGAAGGCGGAGAGATTACGTAGAAGATATAGAACTATAAAAAAGATGAAGAGGGGTAAAGCCCAGGAGCAGATTGTAGTGGCTTGTGGAGTTGGGTGTGTGGAGGGAGGAGAGGAGTTTTGAGAGAGGAAAATCATCAGCTTTGATGACAAAGTTCCTGGAGAGAGAGGAATTGCTGGAAAGGAGGGAGGAAAAATAAGGTAGGGAGGATATATAAGGTAAGGAGGATATATAAGAAGCTTTAATAATTATAGAGGTATTTCATGATTGACATTGGCGAAAATTACGAAAGAATATTGGTAGAGGAGGCTGAGAAGCAGAAGGATAGAGCAGACTCAGGAGAGAACAGTACGGTATAGAAGAGGAAGAGGAAACGACAGACCTCTTATTCACACTAAGAATGGTTTCGCAGAAGATGCTGGAATATGGCAAGAGATTCTTTGTAGCGTTCATCGACCTGCAAAGGCATTTGAATTCGTGCCAAGGAAAAAGTCTGGGAGCTATGCGAGAGGAATATGAGTCGAGGGTAGATAAAGAAGCAATAGAAAGTAATGTATGAGAATGCAGTTGTAATGTATATAACTGAGTGCTGAGAAACGATAGATGGTTTGAGGTGAAAACAGCAGTGAAGCAGGGGAGTGTTTTATCTCACTGCGTGTTTATATTATATTTAGGACGTGGTGAGTAAGGAAAGTGAGGAGAGACTGCCGAGAATTTGAAGGGGAACATAATGAGCATTATGCGACGATTTCTGGCACTTTGGAGCGAGAGAGAGGAGACGATTCGAGAGCGTGGTGGGATTTGTTACAGAGGAGTTGGAGACAGCAGGGATGAGGAATGAAGCCTAAGAAGACAGCGAATCATTAACAATAACCGGAGGAAATGACGGAGGGGATGAGGATGGTGGTGAGAGGGAGGAGGTGAAGGCTGTAAATACCTGCAATTATTCGGAGGGATGTTTTCGCAGAAAGGGAGGAAGTGCGAGAGAGAGATTTCGCGAACGAAATGGAAAAGATTGGAATTAGTTATGAAAAGCCGCTATACCCCATTGATGAAAGATAAAAAACATCGGAATAGAGGTTAAAAAAAGTGATTTTTAACAATATACTGACTCCGACACTGCTGTAGAAGACGGAAACATGGACAACAACGAAAAGAGAGGAGAGTTAGATTACAAGCGGCGGAGATGAGGGTATTAAGAAACTGTGATTGGAAAGAGTAGGAGAGACAGATAAGGAATGAAGTAATTAGAGAAGATAATAGGGGTGAAGAAGAATATACTGAAGATGGATGTGGCGAGATTGAGATGGTGGGGACATCTGCTTGAGAGGACTGGATCAGACAGAATGCCGAAAGAAGAATGGAATCGGACACCAGAGGCAAGAAAGACAAGAAAGACGAAGAAGAGATGGGCGGAGTCGGTGAGCGACTCTCTGGAAAGATGCTCAGCTACAAAAATGAGAGTGCTAAGAGAAGGAGAGAATAGATTTGCAGCAGATGGAATGTCGGAGAAAGACGCTTGCGCGGCTGACAGGATGAAAAACCTTCCGGGAGAGAAAAAGAAAGAAAAAAGAAAGAATATATATATATTATATATAGTATATTATATATATATTTTTTATAGATATATCTATATATATATATAAACTATATAATATATATATTAATATATATATATAATATAGTATATATATAGATATATATATATTATATATATAAATATATATTTATATATATATACTATAATAATAAAAAATCCTTTGGGACTTTTATTTCTATTCTAGATGGTGTGAAATGCACTTTTCGAATTTCCCACTTCACATGCGTCTTTCAGATATTACCAAAGGAGGTACTGTGCGTGCGGTCGGGCGTGGGGTGCGTGCGCGTGCAGGTGCCGGTTGTCTTGCGTTTTGTTCATAATCCTGTGGCATAACGATTGGAACCAAACCGGTTGTATTTTTGCATGTGTCTGCATCCTTCACCTCCGTCTTCTTCATCTTTCAGCCACCTCTCTTCTGTGAACTCTCAGCAGTAAAACAGAGGGAATCGATACCCTCGATTCCGAAGTGACGTCATAAGGTGAGGTAGCTGATTCAGCTGAATGAAGTAGAGCTATAAAGATAGCTCTTTTTGTAGTGATAAGGTATAGGGAAATCTCGCATGGTTTATAAATGACTCGGCTTCACTTACAATGGTTTATTCCTACCCCCTTTATGGTTTCATATACCCTAGCCCGCTCTATCTATACTTTTTTATTTTACAAATATGTGGTCGAACAAAATGTGGATTAGTAATGTAATCGATGATGTTGAATCGATTCTGATGGTTTATAATGGAATCGGAGCACTCTACGGTTTAGCACCCCCTTTCTATACCACTTTTTTTATTTTTGACGCTAAGGTCGAACACAATGTGGATTAGTATGTAATCGATGATGGTGAATCGATTCTGATGGCTTTAAAAGGAATCGCGCACTCCTAGATAGTTAGTACCCCTACCCCCTTTCTATGCCACTTTTGGTTATTTACTTTGAGCACGAGGCGAAATATGGTAGTCGATAATAGTTTGAGGTATGGCGAGTGCAATACCGTTCTGCGTTATGAGCAGCTCGGGTGCATGAAACCATTAAATTTTAGAACCGTATATAACACGCGTTTTGCCGTGGCAGGCTACCCTTCATCCAAAAAAATATCATGACGGGTGTCAACATTAAGGGTAGAATGTCCCAAAATGAGATTCCCTTGGCTTACTTTCCCGACGCCATAGTCCCATGGCCCCAGCGTGCGGTCATTTATTTGGTATTTCTTCGACATCGAATGGAACCAAAAGCATACCCCATACCCTAGCAACGGAGGTGTTAGACACATCGTGTCCTCTCCAAACTTGACATACCTTCTTTATATGGATCAACATCGTTGAATCCAATGTTCATGGCATACCGCCCATCAGTGGGAGGGGGGTTGCTGGCCCTCAAAACCTAAAAATGGAATCGTAGAGGATGAAATTGGTGAGTGAACCGTATAGAGGAATGAATTGAAATAGAAGTGCCGATGATTAAATTAAATGCGCGAGCATAAGGGCTCGAGACGGAGGCCGATTGTGGAGCCAGATTTGAAAAAAAATGAGAAACATGACCTAACACGTGTGGGTTAGAGACATTCGTATTGTCCCCTCAAATTTGACATGACTTCTTATTAAGCGGGTAACATTAGTCATAGATGCTGTATCACTGGCGCTACGCATAGGGGAAGGGGGCTGCTGGCACCCCAAAACCAGGAAATGGACTTAGAAGGTTGAAATTTGGTGTATAGATAGAAAAAGGGAATGAAACTATAGTGAGTTTAATATTAAGTACCGCGGAGCCGGAGCTTGATACCGAGCCAGCCTGGAATTCTGGCTCCAGTCAAACATTTTAAATTTGGGGGTCAAAAAAAAAAAGAAAAGGCTTTGTACTTACAGATATATTTTAAGAGAATATAGATTCCGAAATTGGGGGGTTTCAACAACTCCAAATGATGAGGTCCCCTCTGGAGGGGGGCACCCATTGAAAAAAGAAGAAATCACCAGGGGGAAGATGAAAGGAAGGAGGAGGAAGGAATAAAAGAAGAAAGACAAATGTTATATGACGGAGCAAATGAGACGGAGCATTGAGCCGGAGGCGGAGCCGGAGCAACCGATGCTGGAGCTGGAGTTAGAAGAAAAGCACAGAGTGCGAACAAAAAGATGAAAGAGAATAGAAGAAGTCTCATACCGACGAAGTATATTGAGTCATTGGCGAGGTATTGGCTGCCGACGGACCTGCATCCGTGCGGCGCCGATAGTAAAACATGTACTTAGAACCATAATTGTTGGTATGCTTATATATGTTTTCGGTGCACGTTGGCATTGAAATAACAAGTTTCAATGCTCTCAAAGGAGTCTAAGGTCTCCATTTGAGAAGGGCCGAACCATAGAAGCGGCTGGTTCTGCATATAAAATGAATTTTTAAAGGCAGTAAGCTAAATTCATAGACTGACGCTCTAGCAACAGTATTCTATGTGCATATATATGAACTTAGGACAGAAAAACTAAGGAATATCTCTTAGTCACACACATTGGATAGCAAAATGTTGCCACGAAATAATGAAACTCAGTCCTATAATGTACATATGTGTGATACCTAAACGAGTAACCCTTAGTTTATGCGATTCACATGCTATCAAATACTTATAGGAGAAGATGTAAAACCTTGAAAAAAATTATACACCACGGGCTACGTATTAGCTGTTCAAGTCTAACTTAATCCTATCATTACCTACAAGGGGTAGGCATCTAAGCTAATATAGTCCAACGTAACCTAACTCATATAACTTTTCAACCACGACATCTCGGTTTTTTATCTATAGCGTGATGCTCTGTGCATTCTTGTGCTTTTTTTTTGATTAATTATCTATTCTATTATTTATGTTTTATTTTTACTTAAAAACTATCTGTGCAGACTATGAATTTTTTTCTATCGTGTTTCTAAAAATTGTTAAAAAAAACATTTTGTTCTACATATTTTACTGGGAGAACTCGCATAGTCACACAGGTCTTCATAAAATTCCTTTTAATATTAAATATAGTTAAGCAAGTAGCGCAAACAGCCTCAAGGGGGCCCCACCCCAGGTGTTGGGATAGGTTTTAGTGCTTTACTGCTTTACGTATCGTTTTCTGCTTTACGTTCATATTTTTTGGCATCGTATTAAGTATAAAATACAAAATAAATTCTATGCACACATTGACACGTATAATTTATAAAAAATATTTTATGTGTTTAGTAGATCTTCTTATTCTTTTTAATGTTTATTAAGAAAAATTATTATAAAGTACATTATATTTTCATTCAATGTTAAATAAAAATAATTTCAATTTTTTTTAAATTTCTTAAATTAAGCGGGAGGCATGAACTATTTCTTAATACATAAACTTATGATCTAGCAACAACCTATGATGCACAAATATACGAAACTTAACACAGGAACTTTATTATATATATATATTATTATATTATATAATATATATATATTATATATATATATTATTAATATAATATATATAGATATATATCATAATATATATACTACTTATAATATAGTATATATTAAAGTTCACACCTCACGGGCATAGCCCTATTCAAGGAGGAGGAACTTCTCTGAGTAATTTCTACCTAGGATCGAACTAGGATTCGAACCCGACGACCTTGCCATGCGAACCATCGCCGCTCTACCGTTTGAACTTAACACAAGAGAACTTAAGTGTCATTCTCTTATTTCATTCCCAATATCGTTCGAAGTTGCACAAAATATTGAATCTCAGATACATTATACACCATGATCAAGTATTATCTCGTTCAGTCTAATTTAAACTCATCATACTTATATGTTTTTGACTAAATTCTTTTTTTCTCTTAACTGTTTATCACACAAAAAAATACCATTTAGTCAACTTACATTATATATTAATCATTCAACTTGACACCATAAAACAAGCTACTTGTGCGATAACACATAATTTATGTATTTTTAGCGTATCTAACATACTTTACGAAAGCGCTATACATTATTTAACATTAACAAAAATTCAATGCATTAATAATCTGTTAATAGCTAGCATCACTTACAAACTTAAACTATTGTCTACTTTTCCACCCTACTCTAACGAGTCAGTGTTCAATTTTACACTATCATAGTAATAGGTTACAAACGTTACTAAAAATTTATCTAACCTAACTATGATATCACTCTATTCATCAAAAAATGTTAGCAAAAAACAAAGTTTTTAACATAAATAAGGATACATCATTACCTGGAACGGAGTCAGATTTTTGAGATGGAAAGAGTAGTAATAGTTGAGTAGTAGTAGTATGTAGTAGTAGTGTAGTAGTAGTACAGTATGTAGTACGTAGTAGTAGTAGTAGTAGTAGCGTCATAAAATTAAAATTAGCAAGAATATTCACCTCAATAAAAGGATAATAAAAGCCAATCAACCTCATACATTTACTATATATCACATACTCGTTTTCTAAACTCTCGAACATTTGGATTATAAACATATATTTTTAATGTGTTAACATTTAAGAGATGTTTACTCGTTATCTCTACGTTTGTGTACACTTTTAATTATTTTTTTCCTTTTCAAAGAGATTTTTTTATTCTTCTTTTTAAACATTAAACTATAATATTTCGAGTACACATCTTTTTTAACCTTGAAACATTTATACGTTCTATTTTTTTTTCCCAAATTTTTTTCTTTGCGGGGCAAACTCTAAACATTATTATATTTATTTTCTGGTTTAAGTTTTTTCTGATTTTTTTAGTAAAAATATTTCAATTTAATCAATAGACAATGAAGGTCATGCGCTAATCATCCCCAATATTACCGATCCCCTTCCCAGAATCAGCGTGATCCCCACATGATTAACGTCCAATGTTAGTGATCTAAAGTCCTAAATAACATAATTCACTTTTAATAAACCATGCATAAAAATTGGTAAAAACATTTTATGTTTAACTAAATTTCTTACAATTCAGTTATTTATTCTTTTTTTCTATTAATAAATCTATCGACCGTGAGAAAATAATTGACATTGCTGGATATTAAATAGGTCACATTGCTCTTATCTACGTTTCCCTTAGCTTTTTTACCTTATTCTAATCGATCCTTTTTTGGCCGATGGAAGAGTCAACCTCTGCCGGTGTTGTCTCCATCTCCTTGAAATAACAAAAATTACCATGAAATCAAAAGTTTGAAGTTCTCTACGGTGCAGTGCAGACGGTTTACGGGGTACACCGCTGGATGGGATCCGGTTGTTGTCGTACGCGCAGTCATAAAAGCAATCTATTCTAGTCCTGTTGCAACCCTCATTTTATGTTTTTAAAACGTATTAGCTTATTCGTTTAAACATACCTTAATTTACTGCCATGTTATTTTATATTGACCCTTAAATTTGTATTAAAAATATAAAATTAATTATTGTAATTATATAATATAACTTATTTGTTATATTTTATTGAATAAAGAATATATTTTTATAATTTATCAAGCACGACGGGGCTAGGTGGTAGGGTAACGGGGGGGATATGTCATCCCTGTATAATACTATGTGCATTCATTTAACCCGCGCTTTATATATACTTATATATAAGCTATCGTATGTTTCCATTAGTTTGCAAAATTGCATATTCATTTCAATATAACCTAAGTTATTTTATTATAATACCCAAAATTTATATTAAATATGCTAATTCGAAATTTTATTAATTTCTTCATTTTTGAAATACAATCTGAAAATTAATGAAATACTACATCACTATATAACAAAAAATACAAATCTTTTATATCTAATATTTATAATATATATAAATATTTAATATTAATGTATTAATTTTAATAATTATATATAATAATAAATATATATAATAATAATATTAATATAAGATATATATATGATTCGGTCACCCAACACTCGTTGATGATTTAAGTTAGAAGCTTAAATATTGAAGTTATTAAATTATAATATATATATAAATAATTATGACGGTATGACGAAAAAAAATAAGACGAGGAATAATGATAAAAGTACTACGCTATAATAAATACCCATAATTCAAATTAAATTTATCTATTCACCAATATAAATATAATATAATTGAAATAATAATAACTCATTAAATATTATAATGACGGCTTATATAAGATTATTTATTAAGCATAAATTATGAATGAAAGTAGATAAAAGTAAATTTTCAAATATAGATAAGAAGGCCTTTCTACAACTGCTTATATATATACAACGAAATATACATTAATGACTTATATATTAACCTATTACAAATATTTAATTTAACTTAAATATTAATATATTATATTAATATATATATAAAATATAATTATAATATTAATATAATATATATATATATATATATATATATATTAAAATTAGAATTTAAATAATTGATAATTTATTAATATATAAATAAATATATATACTTACATATATTAATATATATTTATAAATATATTTAATATATATATAATAATTTATTAATAATATATAATAATAATTATCTATATATATAGTATATATTAAACATATATTATTTAATATATTTATATAAATTAAATATATAAAGAATATATTAATTTAATTGAGTGTGTTGTAGTTATATGACCCTATAGCCCTCCTGAGTGCCAGCTAGCGCTGATAATATATATATATATATATATATATAATATATATATATATATATATATATATATATATATATAATGTGTGTGTATACCTGAAAGCTTAATAGTATTTAATCATATAATAACCAGGAAGAAAGATTATCGAAACACCTGAATTGATTGAGTCCCAAAATGAATTTAGAACTAGTGCTCAGCAGAAATAAGGTAATTTAAGAGCGCTCTTGTGCGTGTTGGAAATTGCCGAACGTGACAGACAATTACGCTGAAAGTAATCTCAAATAAAACCCGTGGTATCATCAGGGATTCTAAGTTACATTATAACCCAATTATAGAATTAAAAATATACAACTGATTGCCTACCAAATAAAATATTTTACTATTGACGGGCGATTTAGTACAACCCATCAAATATACAAATATAAATAAGCTAATTTATTAAAAATTACAAAAGTTAAAAAGATTAAATCTATAGTATAACAACCTGCGCTTTATACCATCTAGAGGCTGACGAGTCATCTCGAATCAAATCGTCAGTTACACTCTCAATACACCGCGGATAATACCCGTGTAGCTCCGGGTTGCCAGCCGTAATAATCGGGTTACCCAACAAAGTCGTTAGAGTCTCGGTCAAGTCGTGTGAGTAATTTCAGGGGAGTTTGTGAGTTTCAACTGGGACAATATTTCCCTCGGGATGAGCGGACAGGTCGGACCGAACAACCCCATAGATCTAACCAGCGGCGTAGATAGTCGGCAGCTCGCTAATATTAAAACTCTGTGCTCGCGAAGTTGAGCTTATTAATCAGTTAGTCTACGATCTGAACCAGTTATATTTATAAACAAATGATTTATAATCTCCCCGCGGTTGTAACACAGTGTTTAATTACAGCCATACAATAATAATTAATTTAGCCCTCGGGAAGTACGAAATCCTGTTTGTAAGTGGGTGTTAGTCCGGATAGTCTCGTGAAGTATACGTCGAAATCCTTCTCGTCGTGTAGTACTTCTCTAAATTTCTCGTTAGGAGTCTTGAGATTCTTCAGTATCGTAATAGGAAATGTTCTACGGTTCTAATAGCGCTTCGAGAAAATTTAGAGAACTATTATTATTATTTTATTATTATTTGCAAACGCAAAAGAGGGGTTATATTACTTGTCATATCTTATATTTTCTATATTATTTACTCTCGCATATAATAGTTTATTCTAAGTCCCATTATTCATTATTTATATTATTCATGTTATTATACAAGTTTTAATTTGATCTCTTAAATTTCCTTAATATAATCTAGAATTATTGCCTCAATATTTATATAAATTTTCTAGCGATATTTAATTTCCTTAAGGAGGATAATCTTTGAAAAACCTATAATTCAGTGAGGCCCTCCAAAGTGAGAGAGAGATAGAGTGAGATATTCGTAAATTTACAATAAGATTTCCCGGCCCGTTTTCGTCTCTAAATTATTACTTGAGTATCGAAATGCCTATGGCATGATGTGTGTAAGAGGCCATTCACTTTCCTGTGTAAGGAACAAAGGAATGCTCGATTTCCTGAAGTTATCTTATAACCATTGAGTAATAACTATCCTAGTAATATAGTCAAAAGTAAACAAATGTTATTGTCCACGCTCTCGACTGAGATCGTAGACATCATAAGCGAGATAGAAGAAGTCTAATACTAGGTAGATTAATGTTAGGAACCTCCGCAGGTTCTGCGTTTTTTAGTATCGCACTCAGTACCGGCGGCTCGCGCTGAATGTTTTAGTTTAGTTTGGCGTGAGACGTTCATCGACTGATCTGTGCCACATGTATCACCCATTTTAATGTGAAGTGTTTAGAAATGTTATATTTCACCTAATATGGCTGCCATTCCCTTACCATTTGACCATGTGCCGTAGTACAAATTTTGAGTGTCCCCGTTTGATAAAATTGTAAAGAAAGCTAGTTCAGAAGGAAAATAATTTGCTACAAATTGGACTGTAGTAGAGATGTGTGAGTATGCTCCCTGTCCGAACTATCTTCTGTAATTATTCATAACTTTCCCCGCGTATCCTAAGGTTTCCTGGTTAACCAGATATTTATGTAAGCTCCGAGGTTCTTACAGTCCCCTCCACACTCAGTTTGGCCCGGTTTAAGTATGTGATTCACAAGTGTGCAGTGTAGTGTCATGCATTGATCAAGGGCAATTAAGCATATTGTCTTGATGTAACATATAAAGAGAAGACCTAGATGACAGTTGTTTGTGTACCAAGTGTTTGATCCGCGTATAGTTTACTGACTTTAAGATTAAGCTTTGGTATATGTTCTTCCCCGGTGGGTGTCTCTCTTCTAGCTCTTCTCGAGGTAAGAATTCAAAATATTACGAAGGCACTTCTCTTCCTTATTGACAAATAGCATTGGAAAGTCACATTGATAGAGACCAAAATTTTATCGAGATTTTTTGCCCTGATATTATTTTACTATTATAACCTTATAGGCTCATCGTCCATCTAATATAGTTATAGAAGGTTGCCTTTACTTGATTTAAAATTATGTTCATACATTAGAGCATGCAACAATGTAGAGTATTTGTGAGAAAAATCGTTTTCACGAGGGTATATACTAGATGCAAAAACCCGTTGAAATCTAATGTATAAGTGTGCGAGATGATTTCCTTCATCAAAAGTTTTGTTTTACTCCAAGTATGAAAAACATAGTTGGCGGTTGAATATGCTCTGTAAACTAAAATTTTAGCTAGATAAATGTTCTTGTAGCTCAACGATACTAGGTGTTCCCGGTTGGTTGAAATATAGATGCCTAGTTGGTTCAGGGTAATACAGTGTTACCAAAATTATTAGTCAAGTGGCGTTAATTGCACGCATAAATGCACATAAGTTAGATAATTGCAACTAGTTCAGATACCTTAACATTGATTTTGTAGATGTCTAAAAAAAAGAACAGGTAGCATTTTAATCTACTGTTAAGTTTTCGTATGTTGAATTTTTGAGCACGAGACAACTCTTGAATTCTTAATTTGATGAACTGATAGAATATGATCTTATGTCCTAAAATATATAGTGCAGCGGTGTTCGTCGACGATACCTATCATGTAAAATACGGGAGTTAAGTTGTTGTTTTACGGAAAGAATTTTGTTTTCCAGATTTGGAGATATAGAAGTCAGACAAATGTAGGTTCCAAGTGCGTGAGCCTTTCTGCACTCCATCAGTTTGTTAGATATAATGGTGTTTTCTTTTAAATTTTAACAAGGTGTTTCAAGTCACTAAACAATATTTAATAAAAGATTTCGTCATGATGTTGTTTGGCTATATCTCGTGGGGGTTAGGTTATTTGAGTGATAAACTTCTGTTACATTGTAATTAGTAGTGCATATATTATATGGTATGTTAAGTGTATTGATGCTTAATCGTACAAGATACCTCGGTACATTATTGAACCAAAGGTTCTACATCTAAGTGAGGCGCATGAGTATCTAGTGCTTCAAGTTTTAAAGTTTGATAATTTACATAATGCTTTCATATATTTGATTTAACTATGACTAGAGTATTGATTAAGATATTGGTTCGGATAGGATGCAATAGTTCACGATATTTGGCTATATTTCGTGTGTGAGACCGTTCCGCTACACCAGTAAGATATTAAACCAGGTCTCAAATTGTTGAATTTTCTCTGTTTTTTTTGTGTCGTATTTTAGAGCAATCACAAGATAACTATCATATACTACTATATATAGTACTATGTTGATTAATACTCACATATTACTATGTATAAATATATTATAATATATTTATTAGAGTATATAATTTTAGAAATATATAGTCCGGATATATCTAAATATATCAGTATAAATTACTATATTAGATACGATAATATACTTAATAATATCATATACTTACCTATAACTAGTAGCGATATTCATTAGTATATTATATATACCTAAATAAACTTTACCTAGCTTATTATATAAGCCTCTTACTCGTTAGGTGAGTACTATAATATATAATATAATATTATATTTAATTGTTATTATATATATATCCAATATAATAGTGATAAATTATAAAGTAGTCACCCCTATTATACATAATAATAATAATCCCGTTAACGAACTTGTTAGCAAGACTTATTAGTGACTTAATCAAACATATTTATAATATTATAAATAGGTGAGATCCATAGTTATTTTATAATATCCCGGATGTTAACAAAATTAATAATTAAAGCCATATATATAATTATATATGAAAACATTATAAGTATATATATCATAATTTTTTAATAACGTAAAAAATACGATTGATTATATACCTACGCTGTTAAATGATTTAGTATGACCAGTAAATTATATATTACCCTTATAGAAATAATATATAGTAAATTACTATACATAAATATTATATATATACCTAGTATATATATACTAGTTATATATATATATCTCCTAAATTATAAAATCCAGTTCTTTTAATTTTGTCAGAAATTCTTTTGTTTTTATTTCATTTTATTTTTATTATGATTATTGCTATTATTATTATTATTATTCAATTATATTATGTAAATTATGTTTTGATTATTATTTTGATTATTATTATTATTATTATTATTATTATTATTATTATTATTTCCATCATTATTATTATATCATTGATTAATTATTATTAATAATAATTTATCAAGGCTGGGCACCAAGTTACTAATGAAGAATTTTTAACGTCGTATAATTTTTAGATCTGGGTTAACAAAAAAAAATTAAAAATGACTTGTTAATCATTAAAAGCAGATTAATTCGGCGCTAAAGAATTGTAGGCTCGACGGGAATGTAATAATTGATAATCGTTAAGTTAACTCCGCTCATTCAAAAAATTATGAGGCAATCAGTAAATAATATTGTTAATTTTTATCTTATTACTCAAAGTAATTTATATCCGGTAACACCACGGTGTCGATAAATGATAATTTTATGCGCGTATCAGAGGCAAGACTTATTTTTATACTATTTGCGTGTTTTTGACCTATTAGCCCCATAAGATACTCCTTCGGCTCTCGGCTAAGCCAATACTTTATATAAAGACGTTCTATAATTACCGTTAAATATCAATACTCAATAACGGGTTTTTCCGCTAAAAAAGAATGTCCCCGCAGTTTCAACTAGCCTTATATTTAAATAATAACAAATTTCAATAAAATTATAAATATCCAAAAACCAGCATATCAACATACTGCAAAGTAAAGAAGGTAAAGTTGTTCTTAGTTCCGAAAGTTTAAGCACCATGCGCAACAAGTTAATGAGTTCCCGATAGTGCACATACGCGCATGTGCGCAAGGAATTCAGATGTGTAGTCAATTCTTCTAGTTTGCCGTAGCGCCACCGAGTGCTACTGACAAAAATGGCGAGTCCTAGACCGTTAATACTTTCTGTTTCGTACAAATTTAGCTATAGCTGTGACCCTGAATAATTACGGTTCAACGTGCGTATCGATGTACGGTTCCCGAATGTGATCTAACCTCATCGGGGCAAAAAAGGACATTCGCCGATAAAATGTTCTTATCTGAGGCCATTTTCTGCGTACTAATGGATTTCTTATTGGTAACCACGAAAACGTCACAGACGGGGTCTAACCGAAGATATCTACAGGTGATGCTGAGACACACATATCAGAAGCGCTCTACGTTCCTTTCATCCATGTCCTAAGAAAATAGCCTGAAATTCGGAGAGCAAGGCTCACGGAACTGCCAGTGTGCTCAAAAAAACGACGGAGGCAATCCGAACTTAGTTTTTATTGATGTAGGAAGGTGTTAAGGAATTTACGACGGTTACACATTGCGTGAGGCTTACCTACGTTGGGGGAAGTTGTGTTACTGCAAATTTAAAGCACCGACAAGGTATTTCCGATGCTACTAACGCGTCTGTAATATACCTTTGTCCTGTCGCCGGCAGTGTTAAGGTCGCAGACCGTATTGATACCTTCTAGAGTACGTGTGTGTTTAGAACGACATGAGAAATCCCCTTCATTCTCAGGAAGGATTGTGATCCCTCGAAGTTTAATTACCCATAGATCGCTATCTGAGCGGTCTAAAAAATCCGCATTATACCTCTGCCATACGAACACGAACGTGATTTACCTCAAAGCAGTTAACTTTTTCTGTCGAACCATTGCCATTCATCCCTACTGCCACGTCTTACAAGAACCTTTCTTTATAATCTCTAGAAAATTAGCTTCAACCTGCGTCCCAAACCAGTGTGTGTCGCCTATCTCGTAATATGTTAATACAACAATGGCTTCTTTCCAGAATTTTATTTAATATTGAGGTATGAAGCCAGTTGAGTATAACTAAATTATTTATGTGCCAGCAATGTAAGATGTGAGCTCCTTCTCACATTGGAGTCACTTAGCTGCTTGTGAGAACGTGGTATTGAACGACGTGTAACTCCCAGATCGTTAGGATTGGTTGTAATGGTCCAGCTGAACAGATCTTCTTAATATATCTGGGCTCCCCCCTCAGGTCTCCCGAGACTTTTTAAACGCTCAATGCCAATTTTCTATCCTATTGGGCTGCCTCTATTATTATAATTAATATGCAGCTAGGAGTTTGAATACGTGCAGAATAATGTAACCAACGCTCCTCTATCCTAATAAAGCGTCCCTTACGCCGGATTTTAATAATAACCAAAATGTAACGGGAGTAGAAGTTGGATAGTTAATCGGGCTGGATAAATGTGTGCCCCTTAAAACTAACTACAGAAGGGTTAAAAGCGTAAACTATATTAGAACAAATATGTAGATGAAAAATAACTCTGTTCAATATATATTATTAATGACCTTTTCACATTTGGTATTGATGATGCAATATGCTGTGATATATTGATATATTACGCTGTATTATAATAATGCATTAAACTTGAAACATTCTTATTTACGGTACATCATCCGGAGTAGTATATATTATTCTAGTAGGACAAGTTTTTCCACTTTGGAATTTTTAATACAAAATATACTTTATACAGACCTTAAGAAAAAAATAGATCAATTCTAACCCAAAATTTTATAATTTTTCAACTTAGCCGCTTCAAATTAGGGGTTGTCATAGATAACTATACACGCGATTCACTGTTGAATGTCTCAGATAGATCGCGGCAACTAGTCACTATATCTCTTTTTTTCTTTCAGCGATCATTTCAAATAAGTATAATGAAAATACAGCAAAAAGAATAAATACAGTAATCATAAAAATAGTATATTTTTAACGGATGATAAATAACCGATTGTAAGAAATAATACACATTTGAGCCATGTAGGATGAGCGTAATTTAGGAAATTTTGGAAAAAAACAGGTTTATGCATATCGGTAGCTATTTTGAGAAACTTTCAAATCAGAAGAGATAACTAGGATTTCTAAACTCATATAAATCAATTTTATTATAGAAACAACTTGAGGAAATTTTTTACACTGTAAAACTCTTGCCCCAGTTCATTCCCTATCTATCGTCCAAAAATTAACTAATATTCTTTGAGGAAAGGAATCCAGAGGCCTCAACGTCATGGATTAAAAACTGATTTAAGGTCGCAGTTAATGCCGCTTCATATCATTTGATTAATTATTATAATTTAATTATTATTATCATATTAATTTATTATTATTATGTATTATTATTAATTTATTATTATTTATTAATTTAATTATTATTCATTATGGATTTATTATTATTATTTATATACATTATTATTAATTAATTATTTCATATTTATTATTGAAGAATATGTAATAGGATTTTAAACTTGCAGGCAATTGAAATAAATGGCTGTTTTTATAAATAAAATAATAAAAAATTAATTTTGCATTATAATATTTTAACTGATTATTAACATGTTATATCCAATTAAGACTGAAATATATTATAACTATTGATTTTGATCATAGATAGATTCGGCCCCCTGGCATCCTTATATGTGCATTACAGCGCTTACCTTCCGCAGAAACAAAATCATAAATCTAATTTTCCTTAATTAGTTTATAGCATTATGTGTGATGATTAAATTCATGGCCAATAGTTTGAGTTCATATGTATATATTATTTCTCTCAAATAGTAAGCTCGAAAATAAAAAATTGTCTGCAACAAAAAAATGTGTAAGGGTTTCTGTAACTCTGTCACCAGCTGAGCGTTAAATTGCTGCAAAGATCTAGAAGCTCTGCCAGAAACAGTTTGAATTTGTATCCCCGAAACTGCTGTGCCGTCGCGATAAGTCCGGCATCGGCAGTCGGGAGTCGAAAAATTTTTGTTGTATACAGTGAGAGTCGGCTAGTTAACGCGTTCTGAGGTCGAAAATCCCAAAATTGATTGTAAGAGAGTCGGAGTCGGCCCAGGCTCTCTGGTTATCGGAGTCCCAGGACAAGTCGAGAGAGTTCGGCAGTCTGAAAAGACTTTATTTCACGACGTCCTATCAGCCCAAGCAGCAAACCTGGTTTTATCTAACTTAGATAACTGAAAAGTATGACAAAAGCACAAATGCAGATTCATCAATATTCTATATCAAATGTAGTATCTTAGAGCTCAAGAATTGCGTTCCGATATTTTTAATGAGCTTTGCTACACTTAAAATTCCAGCAATTCTATAACCATGGTCAACCTGATAATAAAATCGACAAATTATTACACAAAATTGCATATATCATGAATAAAATATTAAATTATAAATTAAACAATTGATAAATGGTATTGTTAAAGATAAATAAAGAGTGTGAGTTATCATGTGCTCCAGTGCTATGATATATTGAAGACTCCTCGATGTTTTCCTTATGATCGTTGTGAGACATCTCTAAGTGACGGAGGCAGAATCTAAAGAAGTTCTCCGTAGTTTATGCCGTGATAATAATTGATCACTTTATCAATGGATATTCATGTACTATTTAATGTTATAGATACTGAATAAGTATATAAATATATATAATATATACTATTATATAATTATATATATATAAATATATATAATAATATAAATATTATATATATTATAATATATATAATATTAATATATTATATATATTAAATATAGATATATACTATATGTATATATTATTAATAATATATATATATAATATATTAATATTATATATAATATATAATATATTAATATATAATATTAATATATATTAATATAATATAATTACTATATTATTAATATATATTAATTAATATTATCATATATAAATTAAAATATATATATATATTATTATATAGTAATTAATTATATATAATATAATATATATATAATATATATAAGATATATATAGTATAATATAATATATTATATTAAATATTTATATATTTATATATATGATTAAATAATATATATATAATTTAATATTAATTAAATATATTAAATATATATATATCATTTACATAATAAAGAGTTCTATATAATATAAATTAATTAATATATCATTATTATAATATACTATATGCTATATAATATTATATATATTATTATATTATATATAAATATATATATAATATGATTAATATAAATATATATACTATAATAATATATATAATATCATATATATATATATATATATATTAATATTTGATAAATATATATTATATATATATATATATATTAATATATATTAATATAATAATATATATATATATATAGTATATTATATATATATATATATATAATAATATCCCATGGTTGTGTGTGTTGGTGTGTGGATCCCAGTATTTTTGTTTTTGTGTGGAATAAGAAAATGTGTTCACCCATAATTTTCCTCTTCCATGATTTCGCCTATCTGTCCTCATATTATAATTTCTCAGCAAAATTCTACGGTTCCCTTCTTTCCTCATTATTTTGTGTAACTCCTTCTCTCTTTTATTATTTATATACTATTGATCTCAACAACAAGTTGAACAAAAAATAATATAACCTTCCTTTCACTCATCTGTAAAGCCTAATATATTTTTTAGCCTTTTTTAAATCTTATCTAGTGTTATATTGAAAATATTGTAAACTTCCTTAATATATCGACGTTATTATAGCGTAATATACTTAGTCAAGAAATGATTAGGTGTCTATAGTGTAATTCCATAAATATTCTATATTTCTTTGCTCTATATTAACCATTTTTTAATTGCGATTAGAGCTTATTCGAATCCATGACGAGTAGCTCATGTATATCATTGGTTAAAATAGTATTTTAACACGTCGGTGACAGTATTAAAATTATTATTAATTTTTTAAAACCCATGCCAACTATTTGCAATCATATAAATATACTCACAAAATATTACCCCAGAATTTTAGCTCATTAAAAAACCGAATACCACCGGATGCAGACCTCTAATAGGATGCACGTGACGCGGAGCCGAGTGGCTGACTGGACAAGTGGCAATTGCTCACCACCGGTTATTTAGCTAACTACCTGTCCTAGTCAAGCCCTCCAAGATATAATTTATTAAGTCAGAAATGCGATCGCGAAAGATCACCCCAAGAGCCGCAATTAAATTATAAAAGTTGATGAGGATGAAATATTCGCATGTATGGCTAGAACCACAGAAAGAATTGAAAGTGTTACGATATTCCAAATGCGCCAATGTCTTATATTATTGGTTAAGATATAACATATAGAAATGAGAGATAGAACCGAAGTTGAAGAGAGACATCTTAGCATCTCGTTACCCCAATATCTACTCACCGAGTATTCGGCCGAAACACTGAAACAAGACCCTCAAAGCTCGTCGTGAGTTAACAGTAACGCGTGGCTGCCTCTATCCACTAGGCCGAGATGGCCGAGCGCGTCGATTCCGTATAAAAGAGACGTGTTGTACGAAGTCTGAGGCTTAGATAGGAAGCTCTATGGTCTCTCCGGTAGCGTTAACCTGGCCCGCTCCTCCCATAATTGCTGCAGATACTCAAAGGCCAGCCCCCATAATGAATGAGTCAAATGTAGAGACTTAAAGATATAAGCGTAGCTTCACAATTAATATTTATGCGACCCGAAATTTGACCAGTGCTCCGACTCATATAATAGGTAATAGAAGAGAGGCTCCAAGATTAAATGTTACATAGTTGTCTGGTTATTTATATAAATAGTTTAAATATATCGACTGATACCAGTCTCCTCTTACCGCCTATATTCTACAAATAAAGCAGAAAGATGAAAACTAGGTGTATAAGAGATCTCCTCCCAAGATATGAGACCGTAGCATTCTAACTCCACAGGACCTAAAATAGAGTGTCCATGACTAGCAAGGCCTTAATAATTTGTACTGTCTGAGTAATGACCAAAAAGAAGTCTCGCAGCCTAAACAAAGACAAAATCCCCACATCAACGAGTATTCATTCGATTGTTAACACCTAAGCTTATCCGATTTTATATATGAGAATGAATGATTTCCAAGACATTTTTGTTATATGTTAATAGGCTCAATTATAAAATGTGATATATTGTTAACGAAGCGAGAGAACCGTCAAAAGAGATAGGAAAGTAAGAAGTTGTCTTAGTTTGTGGGAGATTTTGTTTAGTATTAGTTTTTTTAAAGATTGAAATTTCGCTATATATATAATAAGGTTTGAGACGACCACCCG
The DNA here is from genome assembly GCA_015478945.1 of Trachelipus rathkii. Classification (NCBI taxonomy): domain Eukaryota; kingdom Metazoa; phylum Arthropoda; class Malacostraca; order Isopoda; family Trachelipodidae; genus Trachelipus; species Trachelipus rathkii. The sequence continues at coordinate 36,659 of JABUQX010099837.1, forward strand.
GAAAATTCTAATTAGTCTAGCACGATGATAAAATGAAATCGGATAAGATTAAGACCGAGAATAAGCTATTCTGGATAAAGTTAAAAAGAGGTGACAGAGTAATATATTGATAATGAGGTATCTAGTATAGAGATAATAGTGAATAAGTATAATCGAGTCTACGTGACATTACGAGCGTGAATAGATGATTAGATGAGCAGGTGTAAGTAAGTCATATTTATGTGTAAAGTAGTGAAGTAAAGTAAAGAGGATAATGACATAAACTACTGATAATAACACTCACTATCATTTGATAGAAAAGATAGAAAGTCGCCCATCAACAATAGCCGATATTGAGCGGATTTGATAGAAAACTATAGATATATATAATAAACAAAATAGAGATTAGGAGGAAACAAGGAGGGTAAGCTTGTGAGAGAGCTAAGTGACTATATAGAGTACCATACCTACGGTCAATATGACCTATTGGATATAATATAGTGTACTAGTGATCAGCCCCTACACAAGTCTCCTCCGTAGTTACCTGAGCGACGTGAGAAAACCATAAATCAGTTCGATAGGAAATAAGTATATCGCCTCAAGTATAGAATACACTCTCGAGCGCCCGAAATAGCTGTACTGGCCCGTAATCTCACTAGTATTATATATAGAAAGAAAGTGAATAAGACTTCCTAGATGATCTCATATAGTAAATGAAGAGTATGGTTAAGGGTTTTCCCATAGAATCTTTTAGATAAGAATTACCAATATGAGAAAAGTCTAATATAGGGCAAGTAGTAAGGATAAATCAGAAGCAGTCTCATTTTCCGGAATCAAGTGGGAACCTTATAGTACTAGTCTAGAGGGGTAGCGGATAGTAGAACTCCACTCTTCGACATATCGCGGAATGCTGTATAGTTATGTCGGAAGATAGTATAGAGAAATATAATGCTACTGAGTCCCGCAGTGGTAGAGCGGCCATGCGCGATAGTCAAGTTTTAGAGTGTTTAGCCACAGATTTACTTACATATATAATATTAATATTATAAAGTAATATATATATATACTATATATATATATATAATATATATATATATATATATATATATATATATATAATACTTATATACATATTATATAATATATATATATATATATATATTATATAATATATTAATATTATATATATAAGTATATTATTAATATATATATATAATATATAATTTAATATATATATATATGTACTATATATATGTGTGTTGTGTGTGTGTTGGTGTGTAGTGATATTAAAAAGTTTGTCTCTGTTCTCTAGCCTGTTTTTTTTTCTAAGCTTTTTTCGTAGTCCCGATTCAGTGTGGTGTGTGATGATCTTTAGATACATGTTCGAAGAGTCCAATCCCGTGACGTAGTATTACCACGACTAGCCAGCTCCACCGTCTATGCCAATCTCCCACTCGAGCGCGACACACTGAGTTACTCCTCGAGTCCTCTATTCCAATTGTGGAGAAAATTATGTTAATAGCATTATTCTTACTTTTTTCGTATTTTAATCTCTGCATTAATTAATTCATTCATTATATTATTAACCAATTTCACGCACAAAAAAATATAGAGTAATTTTAAGTACATTACTCAATACGAGTATAATAAATTTTGCACAAACATAAATCGTCTATAATTTATATATCTAAATTATAGAATATTTATGAAAATTCTTGTATAGTTAGCACGAGTTAGCATAGGAAGTCGCCTTACTATTAATATTAATATAATATAATTAATATATAATATTATCATATATATATTTAATAAATTATAATATTACATAATATATAATATATTATATCTATATTAATATAAATATAATATTATAATATAATTAATTATATATATATATATTATTATATTATATATATTATTATATTATATATATATATATATATTACAAGTTGGTGAGCGTAAATAAACGCCCCCGCAACCCCCGGCCCCAGTCGGCGGGAGCGCCCCAAGGACGAAAAGGGCGCAACGGCCCGGGGCAAAGAGGGTTGAAAGCCCACCCTTTTCCACTACTCTACTCTGAATGAATACCCTATGTAATGATATCATAATAATTCTCTATCCTCTTCCTCTCATTCGCCTTCAAAATACAATAAAGCTTCATTAACCTGTTTCTAGGTAAAGAGATTGTCTTGTTCATTTTCGTCGTAAATGAGACCTGCACTCTCACTGAATAAATGAACGTCAATAATACTCATCTAGCAGATCATTTTGATTGTAAGAGCATGCTAAGTTATTCCCTTAGGCGTAGTTCATGTAAGTATGTAATAGGAAAGGCTTATATTTAATTAAACATAATATTTAATTATTGCCGACCAAACCTGTGGAATCTTAATTATCTGATTCCAAAAAGCGTTTTCTCAGATATTATTGTATATTCTCTTCGATTTAATCTAAATAATTAAGTTTCTCTTTTTAACTAACCTTCTAAAGAAGACTCTTCATGACGCTGCCTAGTAACCCTAATAATAGAACGTATAATCATGATATATATTCTAAACAATGTGTTATGTTCTCTCGCATTCGGTCTTAAGAGCACAGTGTTTCTCCTATAGATTGGCTTGTTGGGTGTCTAATGTCTCTGATAATTATTTTTACTTTTTATTGGCTCAGTACTTGTATATTTTATGATTTTGCCTCTTGTATGCTCCCACGCACAATAAAAATTCATTATCACTACTGATTCCTATTCAAACTATAAAAGTAATGCTCTGTATATACCTTTGAAGTGAGCAACCAAGGCCTAGTCAAAAAGAGAAAAAATTGCGGGTTTCCTATTTTTCCACTTTCCATTTATGTGACCTAGAATCTACTAATATTTAAAATAAGGCGTCATAATAATGGTGTTAGAAAGTAAATTATAGAACAATTCTCACAATCTCTTAATATCTCATTAAAACCAATATATGCGCCCCTACCCTATTATACTTTTATACAACCATTAGATTAACTTATATAGAATAATGTGGAAAACTGTGCAAAGTCTATTAGATAAGTATTATTCAGCCATAAAACTACAGTAACGACCCAATATTAGTCTTTGGAGTGGAATAAAATAATGTGTTTAAACAAATCTTTGATATAGGTAAAAGAGGTCCCTATTAAAATTCTTAATTCATAGAGACTATTGAGAAAATATGCTGATAAGATCTTTCCTATATTTTTGAAGACTCTACCTAACACCCTCACGTATATTAAAGCGGCAGACTATGTGACCCCAAGCTTTACCTTTATCCAGCTTCTGATAGAATGATTCAGAACCTCCCCACTTTTCACGTAGTCTCTTTAGGCCCACTGATTTAGGTGCGCGACTTTAATATATAAAAAGAATAGTAAGTTATAACTTAAATAGGTCCCAATTATGAAATCCAGGATAAATACAGGGTGATTCAAAACATCTGCGACAAAACCTGTGATACCAGTGAGTATGCGTGGAATAAGTGGTAGACAAAAAAGCTAATTGTGTATTCTCCGCGATATTTTTGAATACTGTCGTCCGCTCGTTCCAAGAATATCCAAACGCCAGGAGATTAAAAGAATTGATACGAGTGGAGTTCACGTAGTTTATTGTTTTTGGACATGTTTTTATACGCGTACAGCTATATGGTAAGCGCGACGATTTAGCGCTACTCAATTTAATGTGTTTGTGCGTGCCGTCAGATGCTGTGTACCCACCATGTTCTTTTAACGACCTACACTGCGAGATAGATCTTCGACGTTCCCAGGAATGTTGGGCAATTAGGCCAGTGATATATACACAAAAGATAAGCCAAGTAACACTCGTATAAAGATAATATAGACCATAAGGCTCGGGCTGTAGGGTGATTCTGAGTCTCGATTGAATTATGGAAAATGGCATCATCAATAATGTTTACTTTTTTGCTAGCTGAAACCTACAGACCGATATCATGGTGTTCAATGTGTGTTTTACGCTGACTCGTGACTCGTTCTTCGTAGACATCTGGACCGCCAAGACATAGCAGCCTACTTCCTCTGACTGTAGTTTACCTCTTTTTCCAAGAGAGTAAAACCCCTGAATTTAAAACAAAACGTTAACCTACTATGGGAAATCACCCCCCACCACACAATGTTTGGCTGCTACATCCTCGACCCGTTTCATCAAGTCTGTCTTAACGAGAGTGAAATTGTGGCGACCCTTCGTCCCTCTCAGCGCCAGTAGAGTATGTCATGTGTGGAGACACCATGGATCATCTGCGAGTGAATCGCGAAGTTATTGCCCGAAAAAGACAAGTATATTTTGTGATATTGTGACGAAGAGACCGTACGGCAACGAATCAACGATTGGATAGACCTAGTGTACAGAAAAAGCGCCTATTGAACCTAGCAAAATGGTTTCCAACAAAAAGTTATGGAAAATGTCATGTCTATTGGTTGGCATTTTTAAGTTCTATGTACGTGTTTCTTTGCTTTCGGGTGTTACATGACAGTAAATGAGAGCTCAAAGAATCGCGTCTCTATTGTGCAAAACACACTCGCCTAACAGAAAGATACCTAAGTGACTTTGGTACTCAAACGTAATACTTCTCAATACCCCGTCGCTGCGATTTTGCTCTCAAGGTGTTTCTGAAACGGTTAATAGCAATGATCGCATTATAATCCTGCTGTTTTCCTGCAAAAACTTAATGTCTGATTTATTCACTCTAGATGAATGGCGTGCTTCACACGTGATGTCTACTTCAAACTCCAGCAGGAAACTAGCCACATATTGGTAACGGAGACAATCGCACGCGCATAATGTTTCAATTCAAGAAGTTCACCAGCGCGAAATTTTAACTTTAGTTATATAAAACATCTGAACTAATAATAATGTGTGTAGGTAAATTCTTTAAGGGATTATGCTGACTGGGATACCTGTTACATAAAAAATCATATTCACACAAACCGTATTTGAGATTTGATCTAACTGCCGCTAAACCTGCAACTTACTCCAGAACTACGTCTTCCAGCTAGCCTTTAATGGGATTGACATTATACCCCTTTATGAAAAAACCTGCAACAGGACATATGTTGAGTTCCAACATGAATGGCTCTATTATCTAACCTAGCACACTTCAGCCACCAAGTTACAGTGAACGTCATTCTTGAACATGAGTCTATACCAATAAAACTGACAATATGAAGACTAGTCCAGAGAGTGGGTGAACCGTTAGACTTACCTGCAAGATCGCCCGATCCTCATCGCTAGTATTATTTTTACTTTGGCGGCAGTGAAAAAGTAGTTGTGCTACATTATAACCTCATGATCAACATCAATAAAGGTAAACAGATTTCATTAGCTAATATTTCACATGTCGTATAAATGATTTCAAATCAGGTCAGACATACATGATATATATGACTGAACAGGCTTAGTTATTTACTAAAGTGTGTATTTCAATAGATGTGTTACCTGAAACAGTAACTAATGTGCTAACGGTGATAATGCTAACGAATAAATGTAATCTAATAGTACACGCGGCAGGACACTTATTAGTATAACAACTCTCCTTGTAATTTTCCCAATAACATGATTTCATAACAAGCTACCCTTGTTTGCTTTACAACCTCGCATCAACCTCGTCGTCTGAAACACATACGTTGTTTTATATAAACAAAAAATATCCTTTATTGTATATACGTCTATTCAACCTCTCTGAAGTACACAGAATTAGTTAATACTCGCTAAACGCTCAACATAACTAATAATCAGAATATCCAATAAATACTCCGAGTTAAATTATCCAAGTAATCGCAACGCCTGAATATTATATATACTCAATCAACTCAAATCACTGATGTTTTACCTACTAAATCATATCTCTCCGTACTTTAAACAATTGGAGAGGTCAGATAAAAAAAATTTAATAAAGAACTCGAAGAGGGTAATATCTCGAGTAATAGCATAAAGTAATACATAATTTAAGTGTAAGATCTGACAATCTCAAAGATATATACATAAAACTAATTAAATGAAATTGATGACACACTGTTTATTGTTAATGATGAAATAACAACCTCCATTAAGATTTATACTTGGTTGTTATGAGTCTAATGTGATATTTTCTTTGATATGAACATATGAAAAGTCTTATTTATCTTTTAGTCATTCCAAAGTCCCTCAATATACTCTAATCCTACCCTCAATACCATTCTTAAAGGAGGGCGCCACCAAAAATAAGTCCGGGGGGGTATACCGCAATATATACTGTAACCCTTAAGTTTACCGCCCCACGCTGCTTAATAATGATATATAATATTATTATTATATATATATATATTATATTATACTAATTATTTTTATTAACGACGTAATTCCCTATTAATGAAATAAATATTTAATAATCAATGAAAATATATATATATTAAATATATTAATATAATTATAAATATATGTTTATATTTTAAAATTTTCAAGCAATTCTGAGGTAGGTGTGAAAATGTAAAAGTACATGATTATCATGAGCTGGAAAAAGCTTAAAAAGTCTCCTATAATTGCGCAGTCCTGTGCTATCAGTTACTTTCCTAAATGTTTGTACGTTGTTGAGTTTAAGGTACTGAACTAACTAATAATTCTTACTGACCTCCAGTTGTTATATATATCCATTTTATAGCCGGTCATTTTCGAGTTTGTTATATTAGTAGCACTTTTATATTTACTATACTTACTTTTTAACTACATTCATGAAAACGCTTTAAAAAATAGCCGAAAACCTTACTTCACCCCATAAATTATCACAGAGGATGAGATTGATGGTTCGTCTATATTATCAGTGGCTTCATTCCTTAAACCTTATGTGCTGGTCAAAATTAAAACCGAAAAGATTTTCCCGAGGCAAGAAACTTTTGATATAGCGAGCTTGGAAATGTCATAAACATTGAAAGTTGAGAGATAGATTACCTCGTAATATCATGATGAGCAACAGCTAACTCGGTTGTTTTGCTAATCTGCACTAGTCTCTCTCTCACTCTCTTACTCAATGACAAAAAAATTTATAATAAAAAGATTAAATAATAATAATAAATGATGATCAATTTAAATTATAATAAAATAATCTCTCCCAGGTGAACAAGAATTTACCAAGTTGTGATAAGGATAATTAAAATGTGTATAAATTTTATGTTTGCAATCTCTTAAATTCCACTTATATGGAAACCCTCTTATGAATGCCTAGTCACGCCTAGGAACAATATACTTCCCATATCATACAGTCCTTATACGTAAGCTCTATGTTTCATAAATGGATAAATAATGGACCTACACAGACAATTGTGTACAGTCCGCGATAACAGGACCCAGGTAGACTTGTTATTCTCTATAAGAAGGGGAGTGAATATTTATCAACAAGAATTAAATAAAAGAATACTCGTATATCGATTCTGATATTATATAATATATATATATTACTCTAATCAAAAATGTAGATGAAAAATAAACTACATTATATTATAATAATCAATAATACGCATTCATTGAAAATAATATAATGAACCTAAAGTAGTACTTCCTTTAATTCGATTTTGTGTAACGATTATGTGTTGAATTAATAAAGAAGTACTTCTAGTGCAGGCAGAGTAAAAATAATTATAGAAATATGACACCCCCGGGTAATATAGGTGAAAAATTTATAATATAAAAGGTATAGACTACTCAACCTAAATTTATATTTTTAATAGAAATTTATATATTTATAATATATTTATATCTTTAATATCCAAATATATTAATAATATATATTATAATATATATATACTAATAGTATAATAAAATAATAATAATGATATATAATAATATTAATATATAATATACTAAAATATATTATAAATTAATATTAATATTATACTGTAATATAATAATATATTTATATATATATATAATTAAATATATAATATATATATATATAAATAATGATATATATTATTAAATATTATATATAATATATATATATTTAATATAATATATATAATAATATACTAATATTATACTATTAAGCCTATAGGCTATATATATAGGTTATAAAAGTGATAATATATAGCACAGTGGAACTTCTACAAATATCTGTAACTGTTGAAATAATTCTAAGTCCCAATATCAATAGTGAATAAAATAATTCTATATTAATATAGGTCTAAGATTACATCTATTATATTATATATTATATATATAATATTAATTATTAATTATAACTAATATATTTATATACTAATTATTATTATTATTATTCTCAATTTATATTTCAATTATATATTATTATTGATTATATTATTATATATATATTTAATTATTATTATATAATTTAATTAATTATAATATTATATACGCAAAGGTCCAGCATAAAGGATTCATCTTCAATAGAATTATAGATATGAGTACACAGATCAACTACGTTGGTCTCTTTGATATTGATATAGAGCATGGATGTCTTCATGATTCTCTTGTAGTACAGATTTTGGGACCATTGGTTATGAGTATATATATTATATATATTATTATTATATTATATATATATATATTATATATATTTATATATATATATAAATATAATATATATTATATAATATATAATATATATATATATAATATAAATATATATATATATATATAACCCGCCTTTAAAGTCGGCCTTAAGCCGACTTAATCCCTTTAAGCCAACTTTAGCTGGCTTAAATGGCACGCCCTTTCGAAGAAGGGGTGCGCCATACGGTTGCGTAGCAACCGTCGTAGCGTGTCCCCCCCCTTAGTTTTAGTCCCTTTTGGGGGTTTTTGACCCCCATTCGAGTTTTCGCCTCGATATTTCGGGTATCGATACGTTATTTGGTGCGATTATTTTGACCTTTCATAAAAGGTCAGTGAGGGATTAAATGGGATAATCGAGTTCGTGTAGTACCTGTCGCTGTAACCTGGGTAAGGTAACATCCTAACGTTGGTCATGTAGGTACTGGTCGCTTGCACCTGCTGTGGTAACTGTCCTATGACTTGAGCTCCTGAATGCACTATTCTAACTGAGATTCCTGGTATGCACCTGTCCTAACTTGAGTTCATTTTAATTCCATCCACAACACTCGCACTACAGTCCTTGCTTCCTGACTCCCTCTTCCACACCTTTATACATCTACACAAATCTTCCCCCAATTATACACACACACACGCACCATGACACTTATACACACACACATACACCTACCCATAGACACTTTACACCCACCCATAGACACTTACAACTCACGCCATAGACACTTACACTCATCCATAGACACTCCATATACTTCCACTCCACACACACACACACACTCCAGCTTTGATGCCTCAGCTTGATGAACTCCATCTTCTGATGCCCCCATTCTTTGATGGCGCATCTTTTGATGCCTCAGCTTTGGTGGATGGCTCATCTTTGATGCTCAGCTTTGATGGCTCAGATTTGATGTTCAACTTTGAATGTTCAACTTTGATGGCTCACTTTGATGGCTTCAGCATATTGATGGACCTATATTGGATGACTCAACTTTGAATGGCACCTTGTTCATTGGTCAAGTTTTGATGGCTCAGATTATTGATGGCTCAGCTTTGTGACTCAGATTTATTGATGGTTCAAAACATTTTGATGGTTCCCAATCACCGTAATGAGTGTCTAGGAGTGTCTACGAGATCCCTAGGTGTGTCAGACGAGTGCCAGACGAGTGCCCAGATGAGTCGGGTCGTCTCTAAATCACTAATTTCCATTATACAATTATAACTTTAAACTATTTCTACCGTTTTATTGATTATCATTATAAAATTTCTTCTACTATTATAGTTATTATTATGATCTATTATTATAATGACCGATTATGAAAAAACCATTCTACAAGCATTGCCTCTATCATTAAAATTAATATTCCCCCGCCCAAAATTTGACCTATTCATATAAAAATTGCAGGGCGAACAATTACAAAAATTTCTACTTACAGAAGCATCATATCCCCACAGGTTTACCCCCATTTGGCCCGGGAGTCGCCTCACAGCCCCTCCATTTCCCTGCTTTGAAATGTTGGAATTCTGTTTGTGGAGGTGGGGGGAGTCACCGGGGGGGCTTTGTGAGATAAAGGTGTACATTGCACAGAATTGACCCTCACATTTAAATGCACGATGCAAGTAGCGCTTGTGAAACCTACAAAGCCCCTCGGTTCTTGCAACCGTCGCAACGTTGCTAGATGTTGATTGATTGAAGTTCCTTCCTCTTTGATTCTGACCATTGTTTTAGGTGGGGGAATTTTTTGAATTCTGACACAGCGTCTTTGCGAGTTCTGTCACACTTTTGGCGAGTTAACCTCATTTCTTCAGCCGACTTCTCATGAGATATTATTAACCGACTTATTTCTCTCTCTTGGGCGGAAGACTATCTACTCGGCTTGCTGACTCTCTCTTCTGCTGGTCGGACGGGATTTACAGGTTGCCATCGGTTCTCCCCCTCCTAGGGGGTTGGTAAACACCGTTTTGGAGGAAAAACGATTAAAAAATGTCGTCGGCGATTTCTACTAATTCAATCGAAATCATGTTCTTTCTGTTGTCATGGAGGAAAGATCTGTAATGCTGAAGCAATAGTACAATAGAAAGAGTTTCTCTAATATAATTAGCATTGTTATCCGTTACTGAGTCAAAGCTAGATAGTCCGAGCATTTTCCTTTATCCTAATAACATAGTCAGATGGAAGCTCTCCCTCCCTCATTCACAGATTGGAAAACTCTTCATCTTGCGTTCCTCAGTGATGGGCGCATAGAGTTTCTCGTTAGTGACCTTTTGAACACGACATACCGAACTGATTTGATAGAGTGTCAAACAAGTGGAAATTAATTCAAACAGTGCCTAGTTAAGACAGTGAAATAAATATAATTAAAACAGAACCAGTGAAGTGAAAAGTGCCATCTCAAAGTGAGAGTGAGTAATAAAGAGAACACAATTCAATTTTCCCAAAAAAAATATAGCGTGAAAGACGTTAATAAAGCCGCTATAACAAAAAAGTGCCGGTCAAAAAAAAAAAAAAAAAAAAAAAAAAAAAAAAAAAACGCGTACAAATCCATCCAAAAAAGAAAATTCCCGCGTTCGAAGCCAAGAGAACCAACTTGGCTATCGTAACAAGGTCTCAATCATTAAGACCCCTTCACACTACCTCAAATCCCTCCAACCGAAAGGGTAAATGAAGAAGATGACTCATCGCAATACGAAACAGAGTCAGAGAGCGAAATCCCAGAAGAGCACATGAAGCAGCAAAACGGGTGAGGAGTCACCTTTCCCCCACCCCCTAGGGAGAAAGAAAGGGAAGAAGAGTCTCCCCTTTAACGCTTCCCCACTTCAAGAATTTGATGCCTTGAATTGATTCGACAAAACAACCATGATCTTTTATCCTATTCGAAATATTGAAGTTCTGAAAAAGAAAATTTCACAATCAAATACTACAAGCAAAATTAAAAAAATTTCGTTGAAACTTCCCTAAAAGACGATTGTTTACACTAAATTAGTGAAAGTGAAAGAGAGAAACTCTATGCGCCATCACTGAGAACGCAGAAGAAGAAGTTTTCCAATCTGGAATGAGGAAGGGAGAGCTTCCACTCCGACTATGTTATTAGGATAAAGGAAATGCTCGGAATATCTAGCTTTGATTCAATAACGGACAACGATGTAAAATTTATTAGAGAACTCTTTCTATTACGATTGCTTCAGAATTACAGATCTCCCTCATGACAACAGAAAAGAACCATGATTTCGATGAATTTAGTAGAAATCGCCGACGACATTTTTAATACGTTTTTTCTCCAAAACGGTGTTTACCAACCCCCCAGGAGGGGAAGAACGAGTGGCTAACTTGTAAACGCCGTCCGACCAGCAGAAGAGAGAGGTCACCAAGCCGAGTGAGAGTTCTTACGCACCAAGAGAGAGAAATAACGTCGGTTATAATATCTCAATGAGAAGTCGGCTGAAGAAATGAGGTCACTCCGCCAAAAAGTGTGACAGGAACTCGCAAAGCTGTTCCAGAATTCAAAAATTCCCCCACCTAAAACAATGGTCAGAATCAAAGAGGAAGGAACTTCAATCAATCAACATCTAGCAACGTTGCGACGGTTGCAAGAACCGAGGGGCTTTGTAGGTTCCACAAGCGCTACTTGCATCGTGCATTTAAATGTGAGGGTCAATACTGTGCAATGTACACCTTAATCTCACAACCCCCGGCGACTTCCCCACCTCCACAACAGAATTCCAACATTTCAAAGCAGGAAAACGGAGAGGCTGGCCTGTGAGGCGACTCCCGGGCCAAATGGGGGTAAACCTGTAGGGGAATGATGCTTCTGTAAGTAGAAATTTTTGTAATTGTTCGCCCTGCAATTTTTATATGAACAGGTCAAATTTTGGGCGGGGAAATATTAATTTTAATTATAGAAGTAATCTTGGTAGAAATGGTTTTTATAATGGTCATTATAATAATAATTATAATAATAACTATAATAGTAGAAGACATTATTATAATGATAATCATAAAACGGTAGAAATTATAGTTATAATTATAATTGTAATAATGGAAATTGTAATAATTATGATAGGAGCATCTTTTATAATGGTAATCATAACGGTAATGAAAATATTAATTATAACGATAATTATAATAATAGTGCACATGTTGGTTATAATAGTTATTGTAATAATGATGAAAATTTTAATCATGATAGCAGTAATAATGATAGGTATTTTAATAATGATGGTAATTATGACAATCGTGGGTGTAACAGAAATGTTGATTATATTAATAAATATAAATGGAATAGAAATATTGCTTGTAAAAATAATCACAGACGAGAGGGAATTATTAACAATGAATCTGAAAACGAAAGTCTTGATAACGAGGTTGTAATTCAAATGGCAGGGAGGGGGACTTCTAGTGAGTTAACCTCTCCCCCACAGGAGTCACTTATCACAGAGTCGGCAGGGGTAGAGTCCTCTTCAACTTTTAATTGTAACTCAATGCATGATGAGATTAATAACGATAATAACAATAATAATAATAATAATGATTGTAGAACTAGGAATGATAGCCATAGTGATGGCGATAACGGTTGTTTAAATTCTTATAATTATATTGAAAACAATGACTCTGTGATTCATAGGGCAGAGATCGTACAATCTGATGAGTCGCTATCTCCCCAAACGGAGTCAACCTGTTCCCCCACTCCAGTCACTGGGGAGGGGGCGGGAGTAGAGGCGATTCAGACTTGTGACTCCATATTTATTAATAAAAATAATGATAAAAATGAACTTGTTAATAATGAAGGGGGCGAAACCCCCTTCCTGAAAATGAATTGTATTAGTTTTAGGGATGAAGGAGGTTTTCCTCCTTCGGATGAGTTTGAAGGATCATTAAATTTAAGAAATAATGCATGTGAATTATCTGGTAATACTGTAGTGGGAGTTTCTGGCAACTCGAACTAAAATCGTTGCAGCAGTTGAAGATGTGATTTTTGATAATTTATTAATGTTTGGATAAAACTAACAATGAATCTTATTTTTACTAGACTCCGGAAGTTGCCTCGAACTATTTATCTATCTATCTATCTATCTATCTGTGCCTCTCTATCTGCATAATTATTACCATCCTGATCCTCATCAACACCATCATCACCTGTCGTCAACACAATCACCATTATCATATTTCTCCTCCTCCTCCTTATATTCATCATCTTAATCACCAATTTTAATTTAAAATGCATTATTATTATTATTATTATTATTATTATTATTATTATTAATGAAGCTTTTGACTTTTCTCCGCATGTACGAAATTCTATTTTTCCACTAACCGCCGTTTCTTTAAATATACCCCTTTGCGAATATGAATTAGTTAACGACTTAATTAGGAAATACCAAGTCTTATTCCTAAATCCTTATGAAACACCTAATTTAAATTTAAAAAATGAACAGCTCACTAGATGGCGTTTTATATGTGCAAAGTATAGAAAAGCGAAGGGCGGGGCTTATTTCCACAGCTGTGGAAATGACTTTGTTACACCTTCACAACTTGGTAGTGACGAAGCCTATAGGGGAGGGGGAGAGGGGAGGGGGAGGGGGAGGGGGAGGGGGGGGGGGTAGGGGGAGGTAAAGGATTGTACTAATTGAGAGGGGGGTGAAAGATTGTAAATATTGAAGGGGGAAGGAGAGAGTGAAACGCTGACCTTTAAAAGAAGAAATTTTTACGAGTTGGCGGAGAACTATCCTTATCATATTCGAAGTCAGTGCGCACCAATAAATTAAGGTAAGAAGCATAAGCCCCACATCTTTTTTGATAGGAGCCGAAGGAAATCAACAAATTATTAGACAGGGGGTATTTCGCGGGGGAAGAGCGATTGGGGGTTTCCGGCTAGCTTCTTGCCAAAATCTGATGGCAGAATTCGTTTGGTCGTAGATCTGCGGCTGCTAAACACAGATCTACCTCTGACAATTTTACTCTGCCTAAGATTAAGGATATCTTACTGCAATTGCAACATTGCAAATTGATAACACGGCTAGACCTCAGGCAAGTTTACTATAACGTACCAATCAGCGAGGAGACAAAGAAATATTTCACCATTACTTGCCCTTTCGCCTTTCGGTAACTATAGCTTCAACTATTTAATACAGGGACACAAGTGCTCATCTAGTGCCTTTCAGCGCCTCATGGTCGATCTTGCTTGGAGATTTAAAGAATGTTTTTGTTTACTTAGATGACATACTAATCGCCAGTTCGACTCTTAAAGAACATTTTGCAATGTTGGAGAAGGTTTTAGAAAGATTGAAGTATATGAAAATTTATATGAACCCCAAGAAATGTTTACTGTCCGTCGGAAAATTAGATTTTTTGGTTTCAACATTAGCGAGAAGGGAGTTCGGCCTAATATATATATATATATATATATATATATAATATATATATATATACATTTATTTATTAACGATCTACCAAAGATAAGCCATGCTTAAAGTTGTAGACCTCTTATTTTGTTTCCAATTTAATTCAGATGTTCGGTTTTCCCAACCCCTAACATTTTCCTTACTCTTCATATGACACCTACATTTGAAGATAACGCAACATATGTTGATGAAGAACCTTCCAGGTAAGGTCTCCTTTTCCAAGAGGAGGTCCTTTATAGTAGTTTAAATCAGTTTTCAAGCGTTTGAAAACGTCCGATCAACATATCGTTGCATTCCTTTCTTTTGACGCCATGGGCGATTGCAGGTTCCAAAATCTCGCCTTATTTGGTAGTCTCCCACGGTTCATACCATGACTCAAATCGAAACTATTTTCTTCTTAGTAAACAACTTCTACATAACCACTATTGAAAATTACGCCATTTCCTTAAATTTCTCTTATAATAAAGTCCATTCTCCCCTAACTCTCCTTCCGTGAGATCGGAATGTTATTTACTTCATTTTCTCCTGCAAACGTTGCAAGTTTTTAGCAAACCAAAAACATTTGAGCTTGGAAGCCAAGCAAGGGAACGAAAAGATCTCATTATGTCCTGGGCTGCGAACTGATTCAGATGGGTTCTGAGTGTGACAAAAGTTGTATGTTAAGTGTGTAAAAGGGAATGCCCAGGAATAGAAATAAAAATGTTCGTTTTATATGGCAGACATATAACGTGTGTGTCTGATATATTATTATATATATTTATATGTATATATATATATATATATATATATATATATATATATATATATATATATATATATATATATATATATATATATATATATATATATATATATATATATATATATATATATATATATATATATATATATATATATATATAATATTTATATTATATATAATATTATATATATTTAATATATATATATATTATATATATATATATATAATATATATATATATATATATATATTATATATATATATATATATATATATATATATATATATATATATATATATATATATATATATATATATATATCATGAAAATTTGTGTACACCAGCGTTTAATTTTTCATCCCTTTTTCAGTGAATCATTTGTAACAGGTAGTAACACATTGTGTTAACGATGTAAACCTAGGATACCCGAAGGTAAACCATTTTATTATTACATTATTTATTTATGTCATTAATTCATTACTATCAAATCACCTTGTAATATTTTATTTCCTAATGTTTCAAATTATCTACATAATTTATTTAATGCATGTTTAACACCATTAAAGAGAGTAAAAATGTTTATAGTTATTAACGGAAATTGAAGACATCTTTTATTGCTAAAACTTTAATGTAACTAAAATATCAATTATCAATTGTCGTGCAATCAAAGGTAATATACTTCATTGTTATGCCTTGAGAAATACTGCATTTGTCATAACATAGAATGAAATATATTGGCTTAATAGTGTTGTAATTATATTTGTTCAAAGAATAATAATTAATGTTTAATTAATATTTCATTTAAAATATTGGTGATTAGTATTCTATGTATTATCCCACACAGGTTGTTTTGTAGGGTTGTATTTAACCCTACTATGTTTTATGGAACTTGGTTTGAGGAGAGTTATATGTTGTGAAACCTCCCGTTTGAGATGAGGCTTTGTGTAAAGCCATGTTGGTTGAGGATATGTTAAGTATGTCTAAGTTGATATTTTGTCTAACCTTTTAGTAGTTTAAGACTGTTTTTATTAAGTACAATATTGAGCAATTTAAATAAACCCGTGCCCTAACCGGCACTCTGCAGTAAAAATGGAGCATTGAATGTGTTTCATTCACAACCCTTAAATAGGAGGAATCTGGTTTTACCTGAGAAGAAGATCCAGCAGATGTAACCGGAAACCCCCAACAATTTGGCTAACCTTGGCCAGAATCCGAACAAATAAGAAAAATCTTCTGATGATTACCGCCGCAGCAGAGCCAAGATGAGAAGTCATCACTCTTCAATCAAGTCAGTATCGTTCGAATTCCGACGACAAATTAGCTAATCATAGCAGTCTTCAAGCCAGGAAAATTAGACGACAATTTGCTGTTCGTAAAAAGTAAATTGACGGCTTGTCAATTTTTTTTATCCTCGCTTTGAATTTTCAATTGCAACTATTGTACGATAATACAGTCCAAAGGTAACAATTTATCAACAAATTCATATCCAACCACCCGAAGAAACTCGACGACGTCCAAAGAAGCAGCGTCAACCAATCCACAAACAAAACTACAAACAAACAACCTTCGGAAGTGAAGAAAGAAAAAAAGCGTCTCTAAGGAAGGGACGAGTCAAGTAAGAATCTAAAGTAACAAATAATTCTTCAAAAAAGTTAAATGTTTCAAAAGGAAACATTCTTTTATTTTTTATATGTTTTTATGCTAATAGAACATCTATTATTTAAGAGTCACCATAAACACGTATTTGAGTCGGTTTTTAAGTAGTGTATAAAACGAAGCGTCAGTATCAATCTAAAGTCTGAGGTGGAATGTTGTGTCGCTTGATTATCTCGCTCCGAAAAATATAAAATTCCTTAGTTCGTGACGAAAGGCAGTTACTGTATTATATATAATAGAGTTTATTGCTCATTTGCGAAGCTTATTTATAGGAATTAGTGAATAAAATGTGATAAGTAAAAAAATTATATGCGTAAAAATATATTAAAATAATTGTGAATAAAAATACAGCTACATTTTGTTTATTTGAATAATCATATTACAATTTTTTAAGATAATTATATTAATTTTAAATCAAATAAATCGAAAAATTAAATTAAATTAATTTACATATAAAAAAATCAGTGTCTAATTTAATAAACATAAAATAAAAATATAAAAATATATATATAATCCTTCAATACGTAAGAAATTAAATAATTTCTTAACATGTAATGTTAATTAAAAAATGTTACAATTTTTTAACATGATAACTAGTAAAAATTCAAGGTCTCGTATAAGACTCACGCTCATAAAAAATCTTTGCAATACGCCCCAATCGAAAGAGGGAAGAAAAAAGGAGAACCAACACACATACGCACGCTCACTTACAAGTTCAAGTTTATGTAAACAGACGCGCACACCTACGCACATGTACATTCAGACAGAATGCAAGAATGCACACACTTACGTATCCGCACCTGTACATTCAGGTAGAACGCACCAACGCACATATGCGAACAAATCGTTGTTCAGTGCCTTGCACGAGCCACCAAATAAATTTTGCTTTTAAAACATTGGGGGAAAAGGCAAAGCAAATCGCTTCCTTCCCCATCCATTTATAAAACCCCTTTTTGTTGCGACAGAGGGAAGGATTACTTAAGAGGGAAAAAGAAGTTAACCTAAGAAGTAGTCAATATATATATATATATATATCAGAGGTATATATATATCTATATATATTTATCTAGATCGATACTATATAATATATATATATATATATATATATATATATATATATTATATAATATTAGTATATATATAATATTATATATATATATATAGTATGGCAGATACCTGGAGTACGACCGCTTCTCGTAGGTGGAGAGCTGGGGACAACAAAATATGTTAGTATGCAAGTATATACGTTCCGTACGAATTTCGCATGTTAGCACCGAAAATATATATTTTTTTTAAATTACAAGAAAAAGAAAGTAATAAAAAATATTTTTAGTACTCAAATATAAAAGTTTATTCTTTTTTTCTATATTTGTATATATATATATATATATATATATATTAATATATAATATATTATATTATATATATATATAATATTATAATATAATATATTATTATATAATATATATAATATATATATATAATATATATATATATATATAATATAAAAAAATATATAGTATATATATAATAATATATATATATATATATATATATAGCCCTACATCTTAAACTATATATATAGATAGGTAGATAGATATATATATATATTGATTGGAAAATTTAATTAAACGCAATATATGAACTCTATATGAGAAGTTAATATATATATATAATATATACACCTCACTCACTATATATATATATATATATATATATATTATATAATATACTATATATAATATACATGTGTGCTGTTGTACGTTTACGCTGTTGACGCGCACACAATACGTAAGTTTTACGCACACATATGAAACGATCATTGTTCTACCAAGCCTACGTTTGTACATAGAAAAAAGAACGTATCTTTTTATTGTTCATCTTTTTGGGATTTCTTTGTTCTGATAAAAGTAGTTTTTCATAACGAAAGGACTTAAGATTATAAAGCAATAATTGTCCTCTTCCTTTTTAAAGAGTGATTTTAAATTAAAAAGAATAGTAAATCGTGCAACAAGGATAGAAACAGTTACATAAAAATTCATTACGCTTACGCATAAGGAAATTGTGATAAACATTTAGTAATTGATGGGTACAATTAATTATTTTAATCAGTGAATCATTCCTATATAATTAATTGTTTTAGTTAGTGAAGTTATTCCTATACAATTAGTTGTTTTAATTAGTGAAGTTATTCCTATATAATTCCTTGTTTTAATTGGTGAATTTATTCCTATATAATTAATTGTTTTAATTAGTGAATTTATTCCTATGTAATTAATTGTTTTAATTAAGTGAATTTATTCCTATATAATTAATTGTTTTAATTAGTGAATTTTATTCGAGGAAATCAAATTAGATTAATTTACGAAATTCATCTAGTGCCTTTAGTATTGAATTTCATTTTGAGTACCCAACCTTGTTTTTTGTTATTATTGAAAATTCATTAGCTATTTAGCTATGTTTTCATTAATGAACATTAATTAATGCGTTTTAATGAATAATTATTGAACAAAAGTGGCTTGTTTTAATTACGGAATTTTTTTCCCGCTCATTTAATTTTGCTTTAAATTACAAGAAGGTCATTCAGGGTAATTTTTGCTTTAAATTACAAGAATCTCAGTCAGGGTGATTTTGCTTTTCAATCGATGTGATTAATTAGTGTATTTCTCCCAACATAATCAGTTTAGTTTTTTTTCAATTAATCATTTCAACTCGTTTACTTTTTTTTGTTTTTGTTTAGTGTGTCCATTTTTTTAATATATTTTTGCGATCTTTTTCGGTAATTTTTATTCTCGAGTTTCGTACTGGTGTACGTGCTTGAAGTGGTTTTAGCCTAGTAGAGAATATTTAGTATTGAATCGCAAAAAATGGATGAGTTAAGAAAGAGTAACGAGCCAGTTGAAATGAAGGAGGAGAAAGAACGCATTGCAAAAGCAGAAGAAATACGAAAGACCCCTGCTTCTGTCAGTTTATTACCCAATCCTAAAAGATTTAAAAGTGAGGAAGAAGAGGCAGGAGAGACAGTTTCACCCCTTAGTCCTGTTTCCCAAAATCAGTTATCCAAGCCCAGTTGTTCTAGTGTAATAGATCAACCCTTTGTGCACGCAGAACGTATTACTAATGAACAAAGAATTTTCCCAAATGAAGTTAATAACGAAGCATCTTATATTGAAGCTTTATTGAAATTTATGCTTTTAGATCGTTCAAAAGATTCTCCCCTTCATTCTTTCATGAATCAAACAAAGGATTTGATTAGAGATTACTTAAAAAAGGCAAGGGGTGCTCAGCCCACATGCTCTTTCAACGCATCCCAAGTGAACTTTTTAGTGACCACGAAAATTTTAGAACACATTTCCAAATTTAAGAGGCATGGGAGTCTTAGGGATGAAATTTTAAAAATTATATGATTCCGATTTAAATTTAGAGATCTTGTTAGAAAGAATATCTGAGATAGCTGATGAGCCATTTGAAAATGCCACCTCAGGAAGACAAGAAATGGAAGTAGACCATGAGAATGAAACTGAAGTTAAAAGGGATGAAGTTTCTATCCTTGTTGCAACGGCAGAAGAGAAAGCACCTCTTCCTAAAGCACTTGTTTCGACCAGTTGGTCAACCAAGAAAAAACACTCTCTAAGGAGACATAGCGTGTATGGGGGAAAAACCATTAGGAAGCATCAAATTCCTAATTATATTGAAAGCTCCAAGAATATTAAAGATTTAGTGAATTTATACAAGCACTCAAGAAGGGAGGGTGTTTCTTTCGCTTCCTTTAGTATGAAAATTATGGAATCACTTGATGATTACCGAAAGAAGATGGAAAAGAGAAAGTTTAAACTAGCATTCACCCCTTTAAAAGAGAAGATATCCCTTACTACTAAGGTTTTAAAATTCATCTCTGAGTTAAAAGATTCGAAGAGCCTAAAAGAGATAGTGTTGAGAGCTTTCAACCCCCATATCCGTATTGAAAATTTGT
The DNA here is from genome assembly GCA_015478945.1 of Trachelipus rathkii. Classification (NCBI taxonomy): domain Eukaryota; kingdom Metazoa; phylum Arthropoda; class Malacostraca; order Isopoda; family Trachelipodidae; genus Trachelipus; species Trachelipus rathkii. The sequence continues at coordinate 57,973 of JABUQX010099837.1, forward strand.
TGCGAAGATTTTTGCAAATCTCAAAAGAGTTGAAAGGAGAGATGGTGAATAAGGAGGAAGCAACAGTGCCCCCTCCCGCCTTTCCATTCAATCAGACGAACAATTTAGAGGGAAATATTCAACCTCCAGTTCAAGTATTAGCCGGACCGTCTTTGCAAAAGATAGAGAAGCTTCCCCAAACCGGTTCACATTATTATTGCGATCTTACCCTTTTCCTTAAGAAAGGAACACAAGGAATGAGAGTAACAAGTCTCCTAGATAGCGCCTCTGGTGTTACTTTGATCCAGCGACGTACGCTGGAAGAATTAGAAAAAAAACAAGGATGCACAGCATTGTCTCGAAAATCTCACCTCACACTGCACGGGATTCATAGTAGTAACTTCAAAACTTATGATGAAGTCGAGCTGTATTTCGAGTTATCTAATAAACTCCAGCGAACTACTTTCCTTGTATACGATGTTGGAGGATCGACTAGCTGGGATGTATTAGTTGGAACAAACATTCTCTCTAGTGAGCCCAGGAGTTTAAATTTACATTCTCTACAGCTGATTTGTTATGGAAGTCAAGTAGTAAAAGTCCCCCTCTCTCCGAAAAGCAATCGACACAAGTAGAATGCAAAATATAAGAATAAAGTGATGCGACTTTTAAGAAGTCTCCCAGTGATCTGAAAAGCGGAGTCACACCCAAGCGAAACTTTGTACAAGTAGTGCTTTTCCCAAAAATAAGAGTTTTTTAGTACCCATTCCATACGTCACTGAAAAGAGTAGTCTCTTAAAGGCAACAGTTTACGTCGCAAGAAGACATAGAGACGAGTTTAATTAGTTTTTCAGCATATACAGTTGAGTATGTTAGCGAAAGATAACAATCAGCGATACACTCTTATATATACTATATATATATTTATATATATACTATATATATAGTATACTATATTTATATATATATATTAGTGAGTATATAGATATAACTATATATATATGTATATAAGTATATAAGTATATATATATATTATATAAATATATATATATATATATTATATATATAATAGTCTATATCATATAATATTGGTGTGCGTGTCTATAAGTTTTATTACAAAGTTGTTGTCCTTTCCTTCCCCAATAATTTTTGCTCTCAATTTTACTCCGGGTTAGAAATAATCTTTTGAGCCCTTGAAGATTGTAATAGGCCAAAGAAATATCCTACTTAATTTAAGGATAAGGGAAGAAAATAGTTTCTTCCTTACTTTCTTTACTCTCTTCAGTATGATATAAGTAAGAACTAATAGTTTTCTTTCTATTCTTTTTTGTTTTAAAAGTTTTTTAGAAGGTAATAGTTTTTCATTTCTTATTCTTGCCGTTTAAAGTTTTATTTAAGAGAAGGAGAAATAGTTTCTTCACGATATTCTTTGTTAAAGTATTAAGATAATTGAGATAATAGTTTTTTCCGTTTCATTCGCGCTTCTTAAAATGTTTTTGGATAAGGAGATTATAGTTTCCTCCTTATATCTTTCCTTAAAAGTTTTGAAATAGAGCGAGGCCAGACTTAACCTTCCTTCAGGAATAGTAAAAAGGAGGTAGAACCGCCCCCCTCCTTGCAGAATAGAAAGCCTTTCCAGCCAAAGTTTTAGCTTCCAGAGACTAGCGACCCCCAGAGAGTATAGAAAAGAGGTTAAGATTTTTTCTATGTTTAAGACGCATTTAAGCAAGCTATTAAGTAGGTACTGGTTACTTAGAGCATAAAGAGTGAGTTTCGCGTCGAGTAAAAAGTTCTCACCATTCAATTACTCCTCAAACGAGCCGCGTGGCCTAGAGGAAAGAAAGAGAAATACCTTCCAAATTTAATCCAACAGTGTGATAGAAGGAGTAAGGTTTGAGTTGCTCACCCCTCCAGTATCATAGCCCAGGGTAGCTAGGCCTCAGTTTAAGCCCACTGTTGTGGAAGTAAAAAAGGTTTCAAGAGAAAAGAGACGTTCGAATCCTCCTCATTAATTTTTAAGTAGTTGGGATACAGAGATGATCAATCCATTTT
>JABUQX010099837.1:62500-70000 GCA_015478945.1 Trachelipus rathkii
TTAATGAGTCGTATGACACTTGTTATTATCTAAGCTATAGGCTTAGATGACTGCTCGCGTTAATTTCATTAAATTCTCCAAGGGCTGATACCCAAAAAACGACCCCGTCCCATTTTTGGGACAGTTGGCCACTATTCATGAAAATACTCAAAATGAAAAACATGTGCATTTATTTGAAAATTTGTTTTATTTTCCTCAAGGTAATGAATAAAATATAAAATTCTTATGTATAACAGTATATTTATATATATATATATATTTATATTATATTATATATATATTATATATAATACATATATATATATATATTATATATATATATATTTATATATATATATATATATAATATACTATATATATATAATTTGTATGGAATCTCTGAAAACACATCGTGAAGTGGAACAATTGCATCTAAAGCAAATTGGTTTCGTATTTTTCCCACAGAAAGCGCAAACTCGTTGGGATTTATAGGCTTTTATCAAATGCATTTCCGCGTCGAACCTGATTTTATCCACTCTCTTCCTTTTCAAAAAGTGTTTATGACGTGTTGTGGTGTTGCCTGCGTTCGAAGAGCGTCATTGACATCGTCCGCCTGAGCGGAAACGGTCTCTCTCCTCTCGTTTGGAAGGGCCAACATGTCACTAGGTCGGGGAAAAGGTTTATCTCGGAATCAGCTCTCCTCGGAAATGTTTTTAGGTTGGCTAAGTTTACCGCCCCCCGACAACACTCACCCAGTGGACAAAGGTTCCAAGAAGCCGACTGTTGTCAAAACCTGAACGCAGAGGCCGATTTTCCCTTCGCTGCAGCTTAAATTTCCGAGTCGAGAGTTCATTATGTCTGTAGAGGGGACGTAACAGTATGCCTTCGACACCCGAATCCCTGGGGAATGCCTGGGAAAAGACGGGCGAGGGAGACACATGTTGACGCCCCCAATTCTTGGCTTCTGCAGTATTGGTAGCCTCGAACTTTGCCTGAGAGGCGATTCTCGAACCGCCTAAGCAGCGGCTGAGGTGTAGAGGACTTCCTATCCCGTCACTAGCCCCACGGTTTTGGCTTCTGGCATTCCTGAATTGCAGAAGAAACGCGTTACATTGGCTATACCTGCGATAGTTCCCCACTTCGCACCTGAATGAGCAGAGTGGAGGACACCGCCACACGGCGGACTATTCACATACCTTTACCCCATGTACGCGGGAAGCAGCGTCCTTCAGCTATCTATCGACTGCCTGGGCCTACGCAGATCAGTGCTTACTTGCTCTGCGTTCGCAAGAGGCGTCTTGACATCGTCCGCCTGGCGGCACTGTCTCTCTCCTTCCCAACAAACTCTCACTAGTTTCACAATTTTTTTTCATAACCACGGACAACACATAATGTGCGTGAGGTAATTTCTAACTAGGTATCCGGCCTAGGGTTCGACCCGGGCCTTTGCTATGCCACTCTGTCACTGTACCTATTGAGCCAGGTATATATTTTTCACCTTATATACCTATAATATAATATAATATGATATATATATATTTTACGTATATATATATTTTATATATTTATACTATATCTATTAAATATAATATAGTGAGTTATTACATATATACTCCAATGCCTATATTTATATCGTAACATACTATCTATATCTATAGTATTATATAACTATTACTATACTTATATTTATATATATTATATACGTATATATATATATATAAGTATATTATATATTATATTATATATGCTATTATAATTTTATTATTTTCATTATCTATATACTTTATATATATATATATACTATGCGTCATTATAATATATTCATCATATATATATATGTATATAATTAGTATAATAATATATATATTAACATATGATAGATAAATATATCTATTTTATTATATATATACCTCTATAAATCTGAAAATTGAAATTTTTATTTTTAAGCAACAACAAAAAAAAAACAAAAAAAAAAACTTACGTCTCTCTCTCCTCGCCCTCTCTAAATATATATATTATATATTATATATATATATAGTATATATATAGTATTATTAACTATCAATATATATATATATATATATTATACGGTGAATAGTATAATATACTATACTATTAATATACTATATATATGAAGATAGAGACAGACATATTTCTCATTGTCTGATTTGTTATTTCGTTTAAAACCTGATAAAGTCTTAAAATGGGGCACCTGCAAAAATAAAATAAATTTAATTGCTACGAGATTGATTTTGTCGCGGTCTCCTTTTACGGAATCTTACGTGATCCTTATGCCTAATGAAGAGAATAACATAACTAAACCACACCTCGTCACTGTAAGCAGCGTACTTGGAGCGTATAAGTGACTGGTTGTGTTTTAACCGAAAATCTGGCAACTTCAGTGATTTAATTTCAAAGATACTTAAAAAATATATATAATTTATTTTGTGCTGGATACTTGAAATGGGTTATATTCTTGCTCTAAAAACAAAAAAGTATTAAAATTTTTGGGCGTAATTAATTTCAAGGCATTGTATAAAGGCTGGCGTCAAAAATTGGAGACATTGGCCGTTAATTGGGATTTAACGTTAGTAGGTTACTAGTTGTCACAGTATAAGGACGAGAGTGCCGTAGTACTAGTTAAACAGCAGGGTATAGTGTTATAGCGCCTCACCCCCACCTCCATTGAATTGCAGTATGTAATCATTTACGGTGACAATTTAAGGTTGAATGTTTCTGATTTGAGAGTGGACACGCTCGTGTAATTAGAGACACCTTTTAAATTGAAAAGTCGACGTAGATTCATCCCAATTCTATTTCATATTTCTTTTGTTTGTTTTTTTGTTGGTGACAAGTAGTTACCAGAATTTTTTAGTAATATTTTTCATTTGCTCCAGATTCAAAACAATTCTTAGACTTAAAAGCCCAGTAGATATTTATTATAAGGAGGTTGGACACCCTCCAAAATAGTAAAACGGGATGGATAAGTATGCTTATCTTTAGTCGGAAAATGGCTAATGATAAGAGTAATTACAAAGATTGTAGTTACGAGTTTAGCTAAGATAGAAAGTCATAGAGCTAAGATTTGGGCAAAAAGGGAGGCCAAATTTGTATATTTTGTTCAGATAATAGATCCGAAAAGAGGAGAATAAGCCTTCGCTATTAGGTTTAGTGTACCTAGACGGTAAAATTAGCATTTAGTCATTAAAAGTCCCAGGTATTTAGGGCAGTGAAATCACAGAAAAATAATCTCTGTGAGAAAGATGAATGAAGGTTTATAGTTCTGACAAAGAAGAGATAAGTTCTTATTAGATAAGAAGGGCAAGGAGTCCCCATTCTTTGCAGAGGACCTTCACAAGTACGTTCCTTTCAGAATAAGTTTGTAGAAAACATAGTTCGCAGTGAACAAAACTCTCAGAGAGAGTCGCAACGCAAGTGTTCCTAGAAATCAGAGTGAGAGGAAACGTATAAAATAGAGCAGCACTCTATGAAGCTGATTTTGTAAGAAAAAGGGACTTTTCTTTGGGGGAGGCTCATGAATTTAACACTGTCATCAATAATTATTTTTAATCGTAGAAGAAGTGGAGAAGCTGAAAGAATTACAATTTCTCAGTATGAAAATGGGATGAAAGCAGTTTTCTTTTTCATATTGGCTTTGAAAATTAAGTCGTTAAGAAAAATTTTGTGTATCAAAAAATTAAAGTGTTAGACCGACCTTAGGAATCGATGTTGGAACCCAACCGATAGTATTCTCACTTTAATCAGCTACCCCCTTTTTTTGGCTTAAAAAATGTTCAACGCAATCAAATTAGATGCAAAGAACTGAACATATTTTTTTTTTATTAACAAATCTTATTTCAAGAATTTTCTGGTTTTGAGATATATTTTTTTTTAGATAATAATTATAAGATAAGATTATAAGACTTCATTGAAGTTTGTCAATTCGCACTGATGTTACAGGCACTTCAGTTGGTACATAATGGAAAACTTGTTAGGCATATTCTTATGATGTTTTCGTATATATTGTGTGTCAAGTCACTTTTATTCATTTACTCGTTCAGAGCTTTAGCTTTATATTAAGAGATAAACTCTCAGCCCCCAGTATAGAGCTAAATGAGTTCTTTAGTCATTAGTTAAGATACAGTTATGCTTTAGAAAGCATGGACCAAATAACCGTTTCTTTGCGACAAACCCACGGAAAGTATATGGTTTGAGGCTGGGAATTAGGTGGCAAGGAAAAGCCCTTCCTGAATATAACAGAACAAAAAACTCAAAAATTTTTATTTTGAATAATGGTAGTTAAAAAACTGTGTAGAACTAACACATAAGGGTAGTTAAAAAACTGTGTAGAACTAACACATAATGGTAGTTAAAAAACTTTGTAGAACTAACACTGGTACTCTAATTTTTCTTTTTAACTTTTCTTTTTATTTAGTTAAAGACTATTTTTGCAATACTAATATTTTGTTTTATATTTGCTTTCATTGCATGATTAATTTTTATAATAAATTTTAAGTAACCTTAAGAACGCTTACTGCTAGCTAGCTTCTGCAATATAAATTCTTAAGTACTTTTAGGAAACGCTTTCAAATCAGTTAATTTGCCAGTTTAAATAGTTCCTAAATTAAGTATACGACAGAAAAAAAAGTTTAAAGCTGTTTTAACAGAATAACTTTTTCCTATTAGCTATAAGATTGTAGTTTAAACAAGTAGATTTAAATAAGTTAGAAATTAGTTGTCAAGCAATGGTTAAAGCTTTACTAGTTTAAAACTAACCCTTAATTGTAAAATAATGCTTAAGACTAAAACTAACCAATATATTTCATTTTTCTTTCAATGAATCGATTGATCAACTTTGCGCCAGAATGCTAAGTGTACAATTAGCAATTTTGATGTAGGATTGATCAATCAATTTGTTTTAAGTAATACAGGCGACCTTATATTTTCTAAGACAAAACAAAATTTACGAAATTTATAAATTTAATAAACCCTAAATAAAATCAATAGTTAAAGTAAATTTACATCTTCTTAAATAAACTCATGAAGTTAAACAAAATTCCATGCATAATAATAGTCGAAATTTTTAATCTGCGAAAATTGTAGGAAAATATCAAGTTAATACTAATGTAATTATCTTACCGAAAAGATTTAATTAAAATTTATAATATGGGATGTCTAAGCTCAAACAAATATTTCAAGAACTCTTAGAAATATTTTTTAAGAACAAGAGATAAACTCTGTAATTTCGAATTATAATCCATTATTGGTATCACATACATATACATATTTCATCGCTATTGGAAGACAAACATAGAAATTACATTCTTGCATTCCCATACACAGATACCGAAAGTTTTCCTATTCTATTTTACCTATGTTGGAAGTATCCGATCTCTTTTTTCCTTTTAAGTTTGTACCGATCAATATATCCGGATTCAATATAGATAGAAAACTTATATACAGTATCTAAATTTATACTAGCGTTGAACTTCTTCTAAAAACTTACTTAGCCTAATAAAAACACGAGGGGGGACCAACATAAACTACACGTTTTCTTTCTGTTATAACTCAGGAGGGCTTTGCTGCCACTTATTCCCAGCATCAACCATATATTTGTGGTTTGTCGAAAGAAACGTTTTGGTCAATGCTTCCTTAAGCATAACTTAATCGACTAGTGGACTCATCCATGGCTAATCCAAGGTAAATTATTAATCAAAATAATCCAAACTAGGGGAACTTAAACTAATCTAAACTAAGGAATTCATTAATCCAAGCTAAAACTCTTGAAAGAGTAAAAGATAAATTGATCCAATATATACAACTTAGTGCTTGAGCACAAGTATGAGTTTTAACTTCGATGAGAAGTCTTGTAATTTATCTTATCTTAAAATAATATCAAAAAAAAAAATATCTTCAAACTCGAAAATTCTCAAAAGAATTTGTAAACATCAAAAAAAATATGTTCAAACAAAACATGTTCATGTTCTTTGCATCTATCTGATGTTTGAACATTTCAAAAGCAAAAAAAAATGGGGGTATCTATTAAAGTGAGATCTACCTGTCATGGGTTCCACATCCATCCTAAGGCGATCTAACACTTTAATTTTTGATACAGCAATCATATCCATACTCCGACACTATCTGTCTCTTCTTTCAACAACTATCAGTGGATTCAGCATTCAGCTAATCCAAAAACTTGATGGGGAAATTGAATGGTACGTCAATCAATTCTCTACTTCTTCTTAATAGAGTGCGCTTTCGGCTCTATGCTCTTCTCTATGGGAGCTATCTGATACAGAAGTAGGTCCCTTTTTCTTACAAAATCAGCTTCATAGAGTGCTGCTCTATTTTATACGTTTCCTTTCACTCTGATTTCTAGGAACACTTGCGTTCCGACTCTCTATGAGTGTTTTGTTCACTGCGAACTATGTTTTCTACAAACTTATTTTGAAAGGAACGTACTTGTGAAGGTCCTCTGAAAAGAATGGGGACTCCTTGCCCTTCTTATCTAATAAGTACTTATCTCCGAGGATACTGTTTATTCCCATACCTAATTTTCGAGGTAAACATCTACTGTTATAAATTCCTTCTATGAAATAAATGCGCGGCTTCTTTTAAGATGAGCGCTTCAGCACTGATTCCCTATAATGCAAACATTTACAATTATAAATTTACTCCTTCCAAAATAGTAAAATTCTTATTATTTAAAAAAACAACAAAGTTGGTTACTCACCGATATCGGGACTAAAATAATTCTTCCTTACTTTCGTTGATTATTAACTTAACATTTCTTCTTACTCTTCGGACTACCCTCGGCGAGATTCTGTTGTAATCTGATTTGGTAAAAAAATGTATACATAAACCTACCTCGTAATACTTGTAGTTGGTTGGTACTCCATTATACTGCTCCCCTTTCAAGATTGGAACAATCTTTAAAAGAAAGAAAATATTATATGGCCCCATAAACATTTTGAAAGGACAGAATAAACGAGCGGAAAGAATGCCGGTCCCCCTCACCCCTGAGCTCTTGACACTTTATTGCAGGGATTTTTACTTCCTGTTTAGAAGCATGAATATTTGATTATATTCTGCATCTCTTGACGTGATATTCCGTCTTCATGAGAGCTGCAGTATGAGCAGCCGGAGAAGGAGATTGTGAACTAAAACGCAGTGTCATACGCCAGATAAGTTTTTCATTCTGGGTATGATAATGTACCGCTTCAATTATTTCTTCGTCCAAAATTGACGAGCCATACTGAAGAATGGAAGATTTTGTGATGACTTCTACGATCAGAGCATCAAAGTTTTAACTTCCTCCAAATTTTGATTTAATTTTCTTTTCAATCTTTTAGAAAATGATATGACTATCTAAATGGCTTTCTGTGGCAGAAAGGTCGAGAAGATTTTTGAAAAGGAGCGTGATTTTCCTTTTAATCACAGCTCTCAGTCTCTTAATAGGGGACAGTTTTGACTTAACCTCTTTCGTGAGGTCGACTAATTCTTCTGGAGAGAGTGTTATTG
>JABUQX010099837.1:72500-83312 GCA_015478945.1 Trachelipus rathkii
ACTATTAATTAATACTCTTAGGTAATTTTAAATGCAAAATGTTTAATTAATCCTGACAATAGAAAAGAAACTTTGAGTTAACTCTATATTTTATACGAAGAAGAATGTATAAGAGAGCTGTAACCCGGCAAGAGTCTGCTTTGTTCATTATTATTTACTATTAATATTACAATTGGTTTAAAACTTTTCTAAACCATAACAATTCAACTTTTTTAGCTAGGTTTTCACTGTGCAAAAACTTTAATTTAGCTAATCAATTACGTAATAAAATATAAGAAGGTTTGGACAGATCTTGATTTTTTCTCTGCTAATTTAATAAATAGTAGAAGCAGGTGACCCCAGGAAGTGACATCGATAAAGCAACCCTTCTGATCAGTAAAATACACAAAAGTGAAAAAGATAAAAAAATACATTAAAAAATCCAGTGAATCAAACAGTGAAGAGTGAAAAAAATGCCATCTCAAAGTGAGAGTGAAAAGCAGAAAAACAATTCAAATTTCACAAAAAAGTATTGCGTGAATAACAATGAAAACTCATAACAAAAAATATAACGTTAAATGTTTTCCCAACATCTAAAGGAAATCAGCCTGTTATTTTGACAAGGAAACAAGCATGACCATTTAACTCGGTGCCAAATTGCTTAAAGTCCACATAAACCTCTCTCTGAGAAATTCTCACCAAACGAGGAAAATAGGGAAGGAATGACTCATCTTCAATCTGAACAAGAGGACATCTTCATTTACACTGGGAACCGAGATCGTCCGCTTGTAGCCGCACAAGAAGAGCACCCAAGAATTCTCACTCTTCATAGAACGCACTCACAAGACCTGTATAAAACGCTTTGCCAAACTTTCAAAAAACCCTGCCGAAGCGAACAGCAGATCAAATTCAAGAAGAAAAGCTCCAAACACTCGAGATCTGGCAACGTCGCGATAGAAGCGAGCACGGAGGGTTTATGCTTCTTCCACAAAAAATTTCTTCACAGTGCTTTCAAATGCGAGGGTCGGTATTGTATCAACCAATACCTAGGTCCCCAAACTCCAACTGCTCAGAAGGTGACTCCGAGGTTTCTTCCAAGCAGACGAAAACGCTTAGTCGGCCTTTATGTATCAGTCCATAAGTCCGATGAGAGGTACCCATAAAAGGGTAGTGTATTTAAAAGAAAACGTTACAATGTAACATATGCCGTCTATTAAATAATTAGTAACTAAGTATGTGATTTTTGTAGAAAAAGTGTTAATTGGATGGTTAATTAAAACTAATGAATACGGTTATAATAATAATATTATAGATATAAATACATTATGAATACGGCAAAATGATCTATAAACAGATACACTGCCATGATAATTAAATTTTTAATTTTTGATGCATCAAAATTAAGGCTATTTGAAATTATAATAAGCAATTATCAAAATATGCAAAAATTAAATTATTCAATATAAAATGTGACAATTTTTTATAATAATGATTAATATTTTATAAAAATAATTGGTATGGTGGGGTACAAATATTTCTGCAATGATTATAAGCAAATCATAGAAATATTGAAAGTGAATCTAGAGCTATGGCGACTGATCATGTTGTGACTCTGGAGGCGGAATCTACGCCTGGCAGTGAGTCGCAAAGGCCAACTTACTCTCACAATAAGGATGAGAGGCACGGAGATCAATCTCTATTTAACTTGAATTTGCAATCCTAAGCATGCAGGAGAACCAATACTAATAATACCTAAATTGTTATGACTTCATGAGATGTACAGAAACCATTTTTTAAGTAAATTGGTCCTGGTTGATTTAACAGGGATTTGGAATTTCGTCTCTCCTATTGCAGAGGATCATGGGGTCATTGTAGAATATAAGAAACATCTGCATGATAATTTTGTACGACAATGTTAATTAGAAGTGTTGCAACTCGAAAGAAAAACTGCCACTCGGCTGGGGCTATGGTTGCAAATAAATTGTATTATTTTTAGAAAAAAACTAGTAATGAGTCTTACCTTCTAGATTCGGGGAAGCTGCCTTGACCTTACCAGAGCTTCCGCAATAGATAAGGAAGGTGCCACTATTTGGCACTGTCAAAGCAGCGAATGGAGAATTTATAAATATTAGTAAAAAAATTAATTAAGGTCGACATTGATTTGGGAAACTTCTATGGACATTTACGCTTTCACGCAGACTTAACCTTTATAACGGCCTCGGCATGCCCTTGTTAAAAAAAATATGGTATTTGATCTATCACACTTTAAGAATATTCAATACCTACTCGACCCTGAGACTTAATCGCTGCGTTTTCAATTGACAAAGCTTTTGACTTCTCTTCGGACATACAAAATTTTTTTTTACCTCTGTCTTCTGTTTCTTTGGACATTCCTCTTTGTGAGAATGAAATGATTAATAACTTAATCAAAAAATATAAGGAAATATTTTATAAACTCGTTATGAGGAGCCCAATTTAAACTTAAAAATTGAAACTTTTTTCGATTTGGTGCTTCATATGCGCAACCTACAAGAATTGAAGGTAGTGAGTCGGTTGTAGTATACTATGAAAAAGGGAGGAGGGGATGTAGATAACCCTTTTAGAGAGAGAGAAGATTCTATGCAAAGCTGGCGAACAATTACCGTACCATGTCGAGGTTAGCGGGAGAGCCCATTACAAATTAAAAAAGCAGAAGGTGGCACCCGCATTCATAGTGATGAGAGCGAAGGGAAGAAAAATCAATTAAGTGCTGGGTCGGAGTTAATAAAACGCTCGATAGAACTTGGCAGTTCCAGTGTCGTTCCTGCCCAAATCGCGATGGGAGAGAAAGCACTGGGTAAGTAGATTTTGAGACTCTCAACGCAGAGATCGGTCTCAGATAATTTTACTGGCCGAAAATTAAGGATATAATTCCAAATTAAACATTGCAAATTGTTGACAAAGCTGGAACTGCGCCAGTCCTATTACAAAGTAAGTGTTATTTGAAACTAAAAAATACATTTTACCATTAGCGTTCCCCTTTGGGAAATTTATAGCTTCAACTATTCTAATTCAGGGTCACCAAGTGTCTTCTAGAGCCTGGCAGGACTCATGTCAATTATTGTTGTGGTGAGTTAAAAGAACGTCTTTCGTGTACTTTTAGTGATATGAGCGTATCTCGAGCTTTAATTACAGAGGAACATGTTGTGACTTTAGAAGAAGTTTTCAAGAGGTTAAAATACATGAAAATCTGTTTTAACCCCAAAAGTGCATATAAAAAAAAAAAAATGATAAACAAACAAACACAAATAAAAAATGGAAAAAGAAGAAGAAACGTAATGATAATAACAAAAAAAAATAAATCTGCGTAAAGAATTGTAGAGCTTTAGGCAATTACTATAGCGAGAAGGGAGTTCTGCCTAGTCAGGAGAAGATAGAGGCAGTAGTGAAGGTTGCAAAAGTCTGTCAACATTAAGCCAACATATGAGCGTTCGTTGACCTGTACAACTTCTGTCGATCAATATAGCAGACGCTGTTTGCCCGCTATCTGCAACCATTGACTATATGGTTGACACAAGAAAAACCGTGCTTCGGCCTAGAAGTAGTCTTGGAACCTGATGCGCGAACGTTGCTTTGTTAATAGAAGCTAATAGCGGGGGCAATGATAGAGGGGCGTACCTTATCCGCGTTTTCTGGCGAGGAAACCGAAATTAAATCGGGCTTACAGAATTGTGAAGTAATGTTGCTATGGCTAGCGCGGGGGGCTTAAAGGGAAACGAGGACCTAACTAAAATACTTTGCTATGATAGTTCGGTGCTGAGTGAGGCAAAAATCTGGGATCCCCCGCTAATCGGGAAGGAATTAATGTGTATAAATAATAGCTTGCAAAAGTATGCTTATTTGATAGCGAATCGCAAAAACTTGAACATTTGCTCTGCCAATAATGGCACTTATCATAGAACTATAAAAAGAAAAGTGCAGATAAAATGCATGATACCCGAGAAATAAGGTTATGGGATTCGATAAGAAAGCTTGACATCGATTTCAATTAATAATCTTAAAGCCAAAAATAAATTAAACTATTCACTTGAACAAGCAAATGAAAGAACCATCTGTAGATTAAGACATTAGCTTCATAGAAGATTGAGAGTGGACCGGTACTCTCTCCACCAAATTCAGATTAATATGGAAACCAATCTTACTGTAGGGGGGATGAGTATGGTAATGGGTTCATTAAATGCCAAAGCAAAGGGTTTTAATCTTGGAATGCGGGTTCGAAAAGGAGTGTCAATTGCTCGGATATTACAATAATAATATATTAATAATAATACATAAAATAATAATAATAATAATAATAATAATTAATAAATAAATAATAATAATAATATAATATCATAATAATAATAATAAGAAATAATAATAATAATATAACAATAATAATAATAATAAATAATAATAATAATAAAATAGATAATTTAATAATAATAATAATAATTAATAATTAATAAAATAATAATATAATATAATAAAATGATAATAAAATCATATAACAGATAATAATAATTAGCTAATAACAATAATAATATAATAAGGAATAGATAATAATAATAATAATAATAATAATAATAATCAAATAATAATATAATAATATAAATAATTATAATTAAATAATAATAATAATAAAATAATCAATAATCATAATAATAATAATAATAATAATAATAATGAAACAATAATAATAATTTAATAATATACATTAATAATAATAATAAATGAATAATAATAATAATTAATAAAATAATATAATAATAATTATAATTAAATATAATAATAATAATAATAATAATAATAAAATAATAATAATAATAATAATACATAATAATAATAATAATAATTTAATAATAATAATATATAATAATTAATAATAATAATAATAATAATAATAATAATAATAATAATAATAATAATAATAATAATAATAATAATAATAATAATAATAATAATAATAATAATTAATAACTAACAATAATAATATTAATAATAATATAAATTTCCAAAACAATTATTATTATATATTTATTATTTCTCTTTATTTTGTATATTTCTTTATTTTTATTATTCTTCGTCAGCATCAGCTTCGTTCCTGACGCAGCTGCCGCTGCAGCAGCAGCAGCCAGCAGCAGCAGCAGCAGCAGCAGCAGCAGCAGCCGTCGATACTGCCGCTGCAGTCTGTTGCGTCATGCTTACGCGCGAACGCCGACACACGGGAGTGACGCATCCACTCAGGCTCCGTTAAGCTTGGGTTCATGTCCTCTATAGGATTAGAATCTGGAAAGACGCTGACAGAAAAATGTTCTATATTATATAGTATAATATATATATTATAGCTATATTATATATATATTATATATAATATATACATATAATATTATATATATAGTATATATATATATTTAAAATATAAATTAATATATATATATATGATTATACTATATATAGATATATATATATATATTATATATATATATATTTAGTATACCTATATATTGCTATATATATATATATATATTAATATATTATATATATTATTATATATACTATATATATATTATATAATATATATTATATATATAGTAATATTATATATAGATATATATATTATTATATATATTAGTATTATACTATATATATATATATTTATAGTATATATATATATATAGTTATATATATATTGATATATATATATATATAATATATGTAATAGTAAATATATATTTTCCTTATATATATATATATATTATATAATTATTTTAATATAGTTATACTAGTATTATTCTGTGTCCGACTCAGACTAATGCCGCAGCACATACTAGCTAATATATACCCTAATCATCCTACTCCTACTTTCTGTAACCCGTGCGCGTGAATCCTCTACTATCACGAATGTAACCCGACTGAGAGAGACGCTCGTTGTCCGCCCATATCACATTGACTACGTCTAAGCGTCAACTTCTATAATATCGGCCTCCGGTGGAGCTCTTTTCATATTACTCCTCTCGGAATCATATTTGACACGATAATCTATGGTGCTACACTCTCTATGGCATACTGTAAATACCTCGGCTGTATATATCTCTCCATAGGTCAAGCCTCTCTCTCCAGAATATATCCGGGTCTTAATAAGAGCTTCTGCTCTATATATAATATACCCAATTCTATAATCTTATATATATATATATATCTGTTCTAATATTATATATAATATATTATATTATAGTTATTAGTATTACTATTATATTATTTAGATTATAGTATATTATATTCTATATATGATATATTATTTTGTATAGTATTATATATATATAATAATTATATAATTTTATTCTTTATAATTTTAAAATTTGAATTTAATTTAAATATTGTAATTAAAAATATATTTAATTATTTTATATTTATATATTATATTATATATATATTTATATTTTATATATTATATATATTTACATTAAAATAAATATTATTATATATATATATTATATATATATATATATTATAATATATATACTATATATATATATATATTATATATATTATATATATATATATTAATATATATCTTATATTATATAACTATATTAATATATACTTATATATATAATATATATAATATACATTTAATATATATATATATATACTATATATATATATTTATATATATTAATATATTAATATTTTTACGTATATATATATATTATTAATACTATATTAATTATAATATAATATTATATATATATATATTATATTAATATATAAATAGTAATATATATGAATTATAGAATATAATATATATATATATATAGATATAATATATATAAATAATTATATATTATAATATATAGATATTTATCTATATATTGATGTGATATTATAATTTATATATTATATATATATATATTAACAGTGGCGTATCCAGGGGGTGCCAAGGGGGCATGCCCTCTCCCCCGAAATTTTCTTTAAGCACTAAAAATTATTTATTAGTATCATAGGTGCTATAATAATAATAAGTGCTAATAGTCAAATTAAGATTTATATATTAATCGTCGCTGTCTCTAGGGAAACCATAAATCTTCGTAAGTCCTTTAGTTTAAAACTAAAACTTTAATAAG
Source organism: Trachelipus rathkii (assembly GCA_015478945.1). Lineage (NCBI taxonomy): Eukaryota > Metazoa > Arthropoda > Malacostraca > Isopoda > Trachelipodidae > Trachelipus > Trachelipus rathkii. The sequence continues at coordinate 79,625 of JABUQX010099837.1, forward strand.
CCATCAGTATAGAAATTGCGGAAAGGGTTGAGTGTGTGAGGAATGTATTTATATTATTGTAGAATGTAAGCTATTACAGACACGCCCTGGAGAGTATTGAGTGATTCGCACCTCTGATGATCATAAGATTTATATTACACAAGGTGTACTCAAAATCAATAACGACAGATATGCCCCACACTCATCCCTACTCTAATCTATAAGCTCACATAAACAAAAGCCACCACGCATTTTAGAGAAAAAAATTACCGTGTAAAAATATTTAAGATTTCAGCCTTTGGTAGCTCACATACCATATAATTGGTTAATACCAAGTTTATTGTGAGCTGATGATTTAGATTTGTGTGGCGAATACGATGAAGTATGTAGGTTATAATGTTAATATTAAAATCATAGAAGATAGATGTATTTCTTCCCGTTGGCAGATTATATAGTCAGATGTCAGCTACAAGGTATCTAGTCATTACTCGTAGACGCAAGTATGAGAAAGAACGACTATCAATACCCAATTTCAAGGAATGTAGGTTGAATTTTGTAGCGAAGGTGAGAGGACAATAGATAAGCCTAATTAGTGAAAGATTTAAGCTAATAGAACACGAATCAGATAATACTCTCTCTGAAGTTTTGAAATTGTGTGTATTAGTGTCCGAGGGAATATGTCCATAGAATTTTACTGCTCACAATAAGGAAGAAAAATAGAAAATGGAACGGACTAGTTTTTGATTTTATTTCCAAAGTTCCAAATATTTACATCTTTTGCAAAAATACTGGCATTTTACCCGTGTCTTACTGTTTCAGAAGAAAAAGCTTTTCACATAAGACTTTATGAACCTGCAACTGAGAACTATTGGAGATGAGTTTACTGGACTTGCCCCCTCTCCAATACATCGAATTTATATCTAAGACATAAAAAACTGCGATGTCAAATCCATCGACGTTTTCTGATCACATTCTCTTGTCTCCGAGTGCGTCTCTCTCGACGATTATCTTTGAGATTATGATCTGTTCTACAAACTATTATCTTGTTATATAAAAGAATTCATCATTATATAGAATACTTAGATAGATTTTAATATATGTGTAGCTTCATCGTGTGTGTTTTTAGTAAAATAGTATTTTTAGTCGTCTCTATAAATGATATATATCTTGTATTGAAAGCATAAGAATATTAAGAATACAGGATAATAATAGTTGTGTTTTCGAAAATGTTGTTGTCGTCTCAAAGATTATCTTGTTGAAAGCATAAGAATATTAAGAATTAACAGTTGTAGATTAATATGATATATATAGTTTGTTAGTTTTCGAAATAAATGTTGTTGTCGCTGTTATGAAGAAATTATTATCTTATTTGAAAACATTAATGAATTAATAGGAACTAGAGAGAAATTATAGTTGTATATAATAGATATATATACTTATATATTATTATTAATATACTATATACGTAAAATTGAAACAATATTAAATATACCAAAGAGCTTTTAGTCGATCTCGAAGTTGAATTCTTATGTTTAAATACATATAGATAATATATATATGTAATTGAGTTTTAAACTAATGTTGTTTCGAATATATATGATTTGTTTACGTTACTAACGAGTATTACTTAATTTCCTTGTGAAAACATTAAGTATAATTAATAAGAACAGAGTAATAATTTATAATTTATTGTATATAGTATATATAGAACGATTTTTTGTCTGGCCCCCCCCCTCGATTTTCGAAGAACTTTTGCTTGTGATGTTGCTTGCCGTTCTACTATAATTAAGCTATACTTTGATTGTAAAGTACTCATTATATAAGAATAATAGGAACTGAGGATAATTAACTGTGTTTTCGAAGTATTATAATTGTCGTCTCAAAGTACTTAACTTTGTTGAAACATAAGAATAATAAGAACTGAGGATAATTTTGTGTTTTCGAAGATATTATAATTGTCGTCTCAAAGCTTGTCTTGTTGAAAACATAAGTACTTTGGAAATTTTTTTTTAAATTTGACTAATTAAATTAATCTTTCTTCTTAATTAATATTAATAAAAACTGAATATTCTTTTTGGTCAGTCTAGTAATAATAATACTGCTCAAATATGTAGACTCCGCTCTTGAGACACCTTATATATTTTTAAAATATATATTTATATCGATGAGGAGGAACCTAGTTGCTATATATATTGATTATTAATTTTGCATCTAATACTCATTTCATCTATAAACCTTATACTATTATTATACAGTATAACTTATATGATGAGTATTCTGCTCATATATATAATGTTATAACGTCTAGATCATGTTCGCCTCTATGTGTATTCAACCACCTCTCCTTTACCATATACTATAGGGGAATCTAGCTCACAAATGTAATCTGACTAGGTGAGGATGATGGTAGACTAATATAGTAGTCAAATGGCGTGATATTAGTGACATTCATAAATAATTTTCTTAAATTTAGCCGCACGCAGGCGTTATAATAGTTAAGGTTAAGGTTAGGTTAGGTTATAGGTAATATAGCGGTAGGTGAGTATGTAAATCTACTATACTATATATTAGAAATAATATCTTTATTTATTGCAAAGTGTACATAGTATAAATATTGTTTACGTTTAAAATATTATGATATATAATATATATATTATGTATATATTATACTATATATATATATATATACATATTATATAGATATAATATATATATATATATAATATATATATATATTATATATTATATATAATATATATTATTATATATATATATATATAATATATAAATATTATATATATATATATATTGTAGTATATTATATATATTATATATAATATATATATATATTATATATATATATATATATATTATATATATCTATATATGTATTATATATATATATATATTATATATATATATATAAATAATGGATGTTTTTTTCTTTCACTCATACAATGATTAAGTTAGTGTATTATTTATTATTTTAATATATAAAAATATTATATATATATATAATATATATATAGTTTATTTGTATAGTAAATATTTATAGATTTATATATAAAGACTTAGGGGTATATATATATAATATATATATATATATATATATATATATAATAATATAAATTATATATAAATATAATATATATATATATTTATATATTATATATTATATATTATATATATATATATATATATATATATAATATATATATATATTAATATTTATTATATATATATAATAATATAATATATATATAATATACCGCAGTACAGCCTTACCCGCTACGTACCCTCGTGAGAACCTCATGAAGTTGATATATTAATATATAACAAATAGTGTTTTTTAAACTTATATACTAATATATATACTATTATATATTATACTATATATATTTATATATTACTTATATAATATATAATATTATAGTGTATAAAATAATTCCTCCTATATAGTATACACACAATGATATATACTATATTATATATCTGATTACCACGATAGCCGTAATAATTCATCTCTTCCCTGTACAGTGAGCTCTCTCCCATGATACACTTTAAATAACTAAGCTTCAGTCGCCTATATATAGATTTATTATATATATAAGATTATATATACTACATATAATATATAATATACTGTATTGATTATATATATATTATATATATACTATATATATATATATATATATATTAATATATTATT
>JABUQX010099838.1:0-17500 GCA_015478945.1 Trachelipus rathkii
ATATATATATATATATATATATATATATATATATATATATATATATATACAATATATATATATATATTATATTAATATATATATATATATATATATATATATATATATATATATATATATATATATATATATATATATATATATATATATATATATATAAATATAAAAATATAAAAAAATATATATATATATATATATATATATATATATATATTCTTTTTCATCTACCTTTTTCTCCAGAAGACTGGGGGTAAGATGCGTAACATGCATCGGAAAAGAAAAGCAGTAGAAGAATATGACAAAAGTCGAAAAGAAAGCCCAGCCTCTGTACCATTAATTAGTAAGAACTCGTCGCAGTAAAAAAAAATCCACCCTAGAGCTTCACGGGACCGCGACGGACCACTATGGTAGATCATCGCGTAAGTGATTTATCCCTGGCCCAGGTGTGGCCACAACCATACCTCCTCACAAACCGCCATTCTCTCCTATTATGCACCTATATTATCGCCTCTGCCAAACTCACATTTCTCTCCTTCAGACATTCGTTTACTGACTCAATCCACTTTTTCTTCGACCTCTCAGCAGGTCGGTTCCCAACACACTCGTCACTATACATCCGCTTAACCAACCGACTATCATTCATCATTTTCACATGACCAAACCATCTCACAATACTTTGATTTATTCTCTCGTTTACCCCTTTCTTCACACCACACAGCTCTCTAATACGTTCATTCCTCATTTTATCAATTCTTCGCACACTGCACGCCCTAAGATTGTCCATCTAACACATTGAACTTTAGACCTATACTTCTTATTCCAGACCATAGTCTCACTACTATACATTAACACAGGTAACAACATACCCTCATGTAAGACCCTAGAGCACTCAAGACTTAGTCCCTTTACATTCAAAAACGATTTAATTGCATCAGCCACCTTCCTGCCATTCACAACTTTCCTATTACACTCCGCATCATCCCTTCTCATCCAACATATACCCTAAATATTTAAACTCAGACACTTGTTCCAGCTGCTAAGCATCTAACATAACTTCACACTGAGGACTGTCCTCACTCACAACCATAACCTTACTCTTATCTACGTTTACAAACCTCCTTTATACACACCCTGCCAAATCTCTCTACCAATCCTCTCAAACTCTCTTCAGATTCGCCACATAAAACCAAATCATCCGCATATAATAGGTAGTTAATATATATATATATAATTATATATATATATATATATATATATATATATATATATATATATATATATGCTAGTTATATATATATATGGCGAAGTGAAAAGTATGATATATTTGTGTTGGTGAAGAAGGAGATGTTGAAGTATGTGTTGGATGTTAAATCAGTGAGGGGTTTAGGAATGGGATTATCGGATCATTATATTGTTCTATGTAAAATTAAGTTAGTGGAGCTTGAATGGAGAGGAAGGTGTACGGAAGGAAGTGAGTAAAATTAAGAGTGAGAAGTTATGAACAAGGCAATAAGGATAAGTATGTAAGAGCGCCCGCAAGTAAATCAGTTGAAATGTGAAACAGTTGATACTGAACAAATCTAGGGGCAAATGAAGGCAATTGTTAGTTGTGCAAAGGAAGTGTGTGGATGTGCTAAAGTAGGAAGTAAGAATGTTAACAGCCAATGGTGGAATGAAGAGGTGGATGAAAGCGGTTAAAGGTAAAAGAGTTGGTTGAATGTACTAAAAGCAAATGACAGTTTCAAAGAAAGATGCTTGGAATTATATAAGGAGGAAAAAGAAATACTAAAAGGTGCATAAGTAGGAGAAAACAGGTAAAATGAACAGTTTGGAAGGAGGATGAAATGGAGATACAAGGGAATAGGAAGCTCTTCTGGAAGGAAGCTAAAGGTTAGCACGAGAATAAGGAATCTGTTTAGAACAATGAATAGGATGGTGCGGTAACTGATGAAATGGATGAGGGGAGTGTGGAAAGAACAGAAAATCTGAACAATATTAACAGTAATGATGAGGTGTTAGAGAATGGTGTGGGATTGATGGTGCAAGAATGAATACCCATTAAGGGCAGCTTATTAGTAAGGAGCAATGGGTAGAGTGAGAAAGTTGAAGAATGGTAAATCTGCAGGTATAGATGAAATTACTAGTGAAATGATCAAGAGCGGAGGCGAGATGGTGATTGATTGGATTTGGAAGTTGTGTAATAAAGCGTTTATGGAGGGTATAGTTCCAAAAGATTGAGGAGAGGGGTAATAGTACCCTTATATAAGGGTAAGGGAGAAAAGGGGAACTGTAGAAATTATAGGGGAATAAGTTTATTGAGTGTTGTAGGGAAGGTATATGCTGGTATTTTGGTCGAAAGAGTGCGTCGAGTGACTGAGGGACTGATTGGTGAAGAACAAGGTGCGTTTAGGAGTGGTAGAGGATGTGTGGATCAAATCTTTACATTGAAACAAATGATTGAGAAAATGAGGGAGAAGAAGAATAAATTATATTTAGGTTTTATGGATTTACAACAGGCGTATGATAGAGCTAATAGGGAAGCTTTATGGCAGGTATTAGTGATATATGGTGTTGGTGGTAGGCTTCTGAATGGAATCAAAAGTATGTATGACGATAGCGAAGCGTGTGTAAGAATAAATGGTGTCAATGGTGATTGGTTTAGGATTAATAGCGGAGTGAGACAGGGTTGTGTTATGTCTCCTTGGTTATTCAATGTGTATATGGATGGGGTTATGAAAGAATTCGAGGTGGGGATGGCAGGAAATGGTGTTAGAATGATGGAGAATGGAGAGGAGTGGAGGATGCCCTACCTATTATATGCGGATGATTTGGTTCTGTGTGGCGAATCTGAAGAGAGTTTGAGAAGATTGGTAGAGAGATTTGGCAGGGTATGTAAAAGGAGGGGTTTGAAAGTAAACGTAGATAAGAGTAAGGTTATGGTTGTGAGTGAAGACAGTCCTCAGTGTGAAGTTATGTTAGATGATGAGCAGCTGGAGCAAGTGTCTGAGTTTAAATATTTAGGGTATGTATTGGATGAGAAGGGAACGGATGATGCAGAGTGTAGTAGGAAAGTTGTGAATGGCAGGAAGGTGGCTGGTGCAATTAAATCGTTGGTGAATGTAAAGGGACTAAGTCTTTAGTGCGCTAGAGTCTTACATGAGGGTATGTTGTTACCTGTGTTATTGTATGGTAGTGAGACTATGGTCTGGAATAAGAAGTATAGATCTAAAGTTCAATGTGTTCAGATGGACAATCTTAGGGGCATGCTAGGTGTGAAAAGAATTAATAAAATGAGGAATGAACGTATTAGAGAGTTGTGTGGTGTGAAGAAAGGGGTAAATGAGAGAATAAATGAAAGTATGTTGAGATGGTTTGGTCATGTGGAAAAGATGAATGAAAGTCGGTTGGTTAAGCGGATGTATAGTGGAGAGTGTGTTGGGAACCGACCGGCTGGGAGACCGAAGAGAAAGTGGATTGAGTCGGTGAAGTTTGGCAGAGGCGAGAATAAAGGTGCATGATAGGAGAGAATGGCGGGGTTTTGTATGGGGGCATGGTTGTGGCCCACCTGGGCCAGGGGATGAACCCTTACATTGACGATTTACCATAGTGAGGGTCCGTCGCGGTCCCATGATGCTCTAGGGTGGATTTTCTGTCTGTGACGAGCTCTCACTAATTAATGGTACTGAGGGGGCGGTAAGGCTGGGCTTTCTTTGGGTTCTCCTACTGCTTTTCTTTTCCGATGCTTGTAGCGCAACCCTTTTTACCCCAGTCTTGGGGAAAAAGAGGAAGATGAAGAAAGAAAGAAAGATACATATATATATATATATATACATATATATATATATTTTAAGATAGTTTTTTATTACATATATATATATATATATATTATACATATATATTATTATTATATATATATAGATATATAGTATATATATATATATATATATATATATATATATATGTATATATTATATATATATATATATATATATATATATATATATATATATATATATATATTTATATAGAGTTATATATATATATATATATAGTATATATATATATATATATATATATATATATATATTATTGGGGCAAGAGGTGCAAACCATACACCGGAACAGAAATGTAGTAGAACATATTGAAAGTCGAAAAGAAATCCATATTCTTTATACCCCCAGTGAGAACTAGCTGCAATCAGAAAAATTCACCCTGAGACTTCACGAGACTGCGATGGACCCTCACTGTGGTATCTCGTCGATGTGGGGTTCATCCCTTGGGCAAAGCAAACCACCATCAAACCTCACAAAATCACGCCATTCACTCCTGTTATGCACCTTTCTTCTAGCCTCTGTCAAACTCACATTCCTCTCTTTTAGGCGTTCCTGACTTAATCCACTTTTTCTTCGGTCTCCCATCCTTTCGATTCCCAGCACAGCACACACACCACTATACATCAGCTTAACCAACCAACCATCATTCATCCTTTCCAAATGACAAAACCACCTCGATGTACTCTTGTTTATTCTCTCATTTACGCCCTTCTTCACACCACAAAACTCCCTAATGCGTTTAATCCTCATTTTATCAATTCTCCTTACACCTAATACGCCCCTAAGATTGTCCATCCGAATCTATACCTCTTATTCCAGAAAATAGTTTCTACACTATACATTAAAACGGGTAATAACATACACTCATGCAAAACCCTAGCGCACTTAAGACTTAGACCCTTCACATCCACCACGGATTTAAATGCACCAGCCACCTTCCTCCCATTCACAACATTCCTACTACAATCTGCATCATCCGTTCCATTTTCATCCAACTAAAACCTAAATATTTAAACTCAGATACTTGTTCCAGTTTCTCACCATCTAACATGACTTCACACAGAGGATTCTCCTCACTCATTGCCATAACCTTACTCTTATCCACATTTACTTTCAAACCCTTCCTTTTACATGCCCTGCCAATCCCCCCAAACTCTATTCAGATTCACCACACAAACCAAATCATCCACATATTCAATAAGCTACCATTCTCCATCAATCTAACACCTTCACCTGCCACTCCCATCTCTAATTCTTTCATAACCCTATCCATATACAAATTAAATAACCAAGGAGACAGAACACATCCCTGCCTCACTCCGCTATTAACATTAAACAAATCACTTTCGACTCTATTTATTCTTACACACATTTCACTATCGGTATAAATAATTTTGATTCCATTCAGAAGCCTACCACCAACACCAAATATCACAAACACCTGCAACAGAGCTTTCTATTAATTCTGTCATACGCCTGTTGCAAATCCATAAAACCTAAATACAATTTATTCTCCTTCTCTCTCATTTTCTCAATCATTTGTTTCATTGTAAAAATTTGAATCACACATCCTCTACCACTTCTAAACGCACCTTGTTCTTCACCAATCAGTCCTTCAGTCACTCGATGCACTCTTTCAACCAAAATACCAGCATATATCTTTCCGACAACACTCAATAAACTAATTCTCCTATAATTCCTACAGTTACCCTTATCCCCCTACCTTTATATAAGAGTACTATTACCGTTTTTCTCCAATACTTCGGAACTATAGCCTCCATAAACGCTTTGTTACATAACTTCCAAAACCAATCAATCACCATCTCGTCTCCGTTCTTGATCATTTCACCAGTAGTTTCATCTATACCTGCAGATTTACCATTCTTCAACTTCCTCATTCTACCCATTACCTCCTCCTTACTAATGACCTCATCCTCAAAATACCTATTCCTTCTTGCGCCATCAAACCCACACACATTCACTATCGCCTCATTACTGCCAATGTTATGTAGATTTTCGAAGTGTTCCCCTCCACACTCCCTTCACATCCCTTTCATCAGTTACGAAAGCACCATCCATATATATATTAGTGATGCAGCAGATGTCATTTTTTTCGCATCCGCGGATGCGGATGTTTGATATATATATATATATATATATATATATATATATATATATATATATATATATATATATATATATATATATATATATATATATATATATATATATATATTTGTTATATATTCACTATATATATATATATATATATATATATATATATATATATATATATATATATATATATATATATATATATATATATATATATATAAGCATACGTTATATAATATTTCAGTTTTAGCCACAATCTATTAAAATATAATTGTATTACCAGGGTGCGGGACGGAGACCCAACTAAAATGCACCACACCAACCTCTTTCCCTAACCTCCTCCCTTAACGAAAGAGATTTTACAATGGTTTATATATACTTTTTGCACTAGTATTGAAATTCAAATATAGGAAGGTCGTAGTTTAAAACATTAATTTTCTAGTCTTTTTCTGGGGTTGAGAGAGTCTGTTTCTTTTCATCATATATTTGCCCAGCATTGCTAAACACCCTCTCACTTGGAACACTAGTTGGAGGACAGGCAAAGTATTTCCTTGCAAGCTTACTCAAGGGTGGGTAAACATTTTGCTTAACTTTCCACCAACTGATAGGATCATCATTTGTATCTAGTCGTTTTTCTTGGTGATAGTTTTCAGTCATTTGTACTACATCTTTTGGTAATGCATCTGTTTCTTCATCACTACTGGACTGTAGAAATTCTTCCAGTGAATCTGTTATTGATTTATTTGTAGAAGGTGTTGGTTCTGTAGATTTCGTTTTTTTTTTCCTTTTAATGGGTGGCGAATTAATAGACGGTTCGGATTAAAGTTTTTCAACTGCAACACAAAGTGATGATTTAACTTGTTCTAATATTGTGTCACAAAAAACTTGCCTTTATAACGAGGATCTAAGTAAGTTGCAATAGTATGAAGGTCATTAATTTCCACAGAACCAAAGCGTGTTTCTAGCTCTAGTTTTATTACATCTTTCATTCTTTTTGAACTGTCATCATTTTCATTTGAAGATGGTTCAAAATGTTCTTTAGCGTTGAGATTAATGGTATTACATCGAAGACAGAAGCTGTAAAGGCGCCGATTTCTTTTGGGTAATTTCTTCAAATGGTTTCAATAGCTTAATGCAGTGTGATATGATGTCATTTTCCACATTAGAAAGAATGTTCACTTTGGAATAAGAACTGGCGTACAAAGCAAGAGGTTCTTTGAGCAATACCATTCTTTCCGTCATATGAAGTGTACTATTCCAGCGAGCTGGAACGTCTTTGATAACAGTTGACTCAAATTATTATGAATTTCATGCTGTGAGATCATGAGTTATCATTACACAGTTGAGTCGAGTCCCATGTTTCTCAATTAAAGTTTGCGTTCAGATTCATCTTAAGTATTTTTATTATAAAATTCTTTATCAAATCTCGACAATAAATATCCGCGCAACATCCGCAGGACAAAGCGCGGATGCGGATCATTAATAATGTGCGGATGCGGATGTTACCTGCATCACTAATATATATATATATATATATATATATATATATATATATATATATATATATATATATATATATATATATATATATATATATATATATATATATATATATATATATATATATATATATATATATATTATAAATGAAAGTATGTTGAGATGGTTTGGTCATGTGGAAAGGATGAATGATAGTCAGTTGGTTAAGCGGATGTATAGTGGCGAGTGTGTTGGGAACCGACCGGCTGGGAGACCGAAGAAAAAGTGGATTGAGTCAGAAAACGAATGTTTGAAGGAGAGAAATGTGAGTTTGGCAGAAGCGAGAATAAAGGTGCTTAATAGGAGTGAATGGCGGGGTTTTGCGAGGGGGTATGGTTGTGGCCCACCTGGGCCAAGGGATGAACCCTTACACTGACGAATGACCAAAGTGAGGGTCCGTCGCGGTTCAGTGAAGCTCTAGGGTGGATTTTCTGACTGCGACGAGTTCTTGCTAATTAATGGTACAGAGGAGGTGGTATGGCTCGTCTTTCTTTTCGACTTTTGTTATACTCTTCTACTGCTTTGCTTTTCCGATGCTTGTCACGCATAGGGACCGACCGGGGCCGGGGTTAGCTAAAATTAGAAATGTAGTCAAAAACACTGAGTCTTAAAACTTAGGATGAAAATTAAATATAATTTCAATTAATTAATAATTTTAATTATAAAAAAGGAATACATTTAATTAATTCAATTAAATAAATATTTTCGAAAGAAATTTTTAGAAAATAATTGATTTTCTAGAAGAATAAGTTGTATTAAATATATATATATATATATATATATATATATATATATATATATATATATATATATATATATATATATATATATATATATATATATATATATATATATATATATATATATATATATATATATATATATATATATATATATATATATATATATATATATCGCTTATCGGGAGTGGAAAAATTCTCGTTCTCCTATCACTCTCGCTAATTTTCATTCAGCTAGAAATCGTTGCAGGGATACTCTTCGACGAGCAAAGCGGGCTTTCATCAAACGAAAGTGCGCTAACCTCCTTGGTTCTCCTACTGATAAATCTTTCTGGCCTCTTGCCAAAAACATCTCTAACAACTTCTGTAAATCTGCCTTTCCTCCTCTTATTCGATCTGATGGCTCTGTTGCTAACTCTCCAACTGAAAAGGCCAATCTCTTCGGCCTCCTATTTTCCTCTAACTCAACCCTGGACGATTCTGGCATACCTCCTCCTCCTTTTCCTCTCAGGTGTCCTATGTCTTTGCCTGTGATTACATTTGATCAGGTGCATGGGCTCCTGAGATCTATGAACGTTAGGAAGGCGGGGGGCCCGGATGGCATTCCTCCTCGAGTTTTGAAGGAGCTTCTGAGCTGGCCCCTCCCCTCGTTCAACTATATTCTCCATGTCTCAATACTAACACTTTCCCTCAGTGTTGGAAGCACGCACATGTCCAACCTATTCCGGAAAAGGAGGCCGCTCTGATCCTCTAACTATCGCCCTATAGCTCTTACCTGTATTCTATCTAAGACCTTTGGAACCCCTTCTTAACTCTCACTTAGACCATCTGGAATCTCATTCTCTTCTTTCCGATCGCCAGTACGGCTTTCGGCGTTTAAGGTCTACTGGTAATATACTTTCCTATTTAACCGATTTATGGTTTTCCGCCCTTAGGAACTACGGGGAGAGACTTGTGTGGTGGCGCTTGACATATCCAGCATTTGACCGGGTATGGCACGCGTCACTGCTCACCACTCCTTTTAGTTTCCTCCTTCTCTTTGCTTACTTGTCTAGCTTTCTTTCAAGTCGCCCTATCAGCTGTGGTTGATGGAGCGACTTCTTCTTCTTTTCTGTCAATAGTGGTGTTCCTCAGGGTTCTGTCTTATCTCCTACTTTATTCTTACTTTTCATTAATGATCTTCTCACCTGCACATCTAACTCTATCCACTCATATGCCGATGACTCGAACCTTCATTCTTCAACTCATTTCAATTCTGCTCCCTCTTTTACTTCTAGAATTGCCTCTCGTCTTAATCTTTCCGATTCTATTCTCGCTGATCTGGATAGAATTTCCGATTGGGGTCATCTTAACCTTGTGAAATTCAATTCTTTAAAAACTCAACTTCTACAAATCTCCCTCTCTAAAACACCTTCTAACTTTCCTATCTCTTTCGACGGTTCTCTCGTCTCTCCTGTTGACAATATAAACATCCTTGGCCTTAACATAAACAAAAAAATGTCTTGGAAACCTCACATCACAACGGTTGCTAGGGCGGCCTCAAAGAAACTGGGAGTTCTGTTTAGACTGCGAGATTTTTTTCCTCTTCTCAGTTGCTCCAGCTATACAAGGGTCTCATCCGCCCTTGTATGGAGTACTGTTCTCATATCTGGGGGGGGCTCTGGTTTCACCCGGCTTTTGGACAGGGTCGAGTCAAAAGCCAAAGACTTATAAACTGTTCTGTACTTTCCAGTTCACTTGACCCCTCTATCTTTGCGGCGCGATGTTGGTACTTTATCTCTTTTCTATAGGTACCGCAGCGGCAGGTGTTCGAGGGAACTTGCCACTCGCGTACCACCGCCTTTACGACGCCCTCGTAGCACAAGGGGTGCTGTGTCTGCGCACGAGTTTTTATAGATATGTAACTAACTCCAGGCTAGTTCGCTGCGGTGCTTCCTTTTTTTCCTGCCACCTCTGTTCTGTGGAATTCTCTTCCATCTTCTGTGTTTCCTGCTGAATTTAATCTCCCTCACTTTAAAGCCTGCGCCTGTGCTCATCTGCGTAATTTACGCTAGCGGATGAAATTTTAACGTGCAACACCCCTTCCCTGAATAGGGCTCTGCCCGTGAGTGGTGGTGACAACTGTAAAATATATAATATATGAGTGTTAAAGATCATATATATATATATATATATATATATATATATATATATATATATATATATATATATATATATATATATATATATATATATATATATATATATATATATATATATATATATATATTAATTCAATTAAATAAATAATTTTGAAAAGAGATTTCGGAAAACATTTGATTTTCTTGAAGATATTTACTTTAAGTAAATAAATACATTAATATTTTAACAATTATATTTATTTCCTTTTCCGAATTCGTTTGATATATCAAATTTCGAATATTTTTATGTTAAAAACTCGGAAAAATTATAATTTGGCCTCAATTTTAATTTGAAATCATAGTAAATACCAAAAAAATTGATTATATTTAGGTATGTTGTTATATATTTTGCATCAATTTTTAACAAAAGGAGTAATGGAATTAAAATATATTTTTTATTTTGTTTGATTTAACCCTCCATTATTTAGTGTAAATTTACAGTTAACCCCGGTAGAAAACCCCGGTTTTTCCTGATTTTTGGCCGGGGCCGGGGCCCCGGTCGGTTCCTAGTCACGCACCTTACTCCCAGTCTTGGGAATAAAAAGGAAGATGAAGATTTTATATATATATATATATATATATATATATATATAGTTATATATATATATATTATATATATATATATATATATATATATATATATATATATATATATATATATATATATATATATATATATATATATATATAATGGTATATATATATATATATATATATATATATATATATTGTTAAAAAGAAATATATATATATATATATATATATATAGGAAGATGAATATATTTATATATATATATATATATATATATATATATATATGTTACAGATACAGGTAGGTAAGGTGTGGAACGGTTCATGCCAGGGGCCATTCTACCTCTTCATCAGTAAAGTTCACCTGTATAAGCTAAGTTTTTAATCTGTTTTTATTTTTCTTTTTGTTCCAGAAATAATAACAATTAATGAATAAGTCTATGATTGAAATATTTATATCATTTTATTTTTATTAAAAGTTAAGAAAGGAATTTTCTCTATATTTTTGTTTCTTCAATTATTTAATGGACTTTATGTTTTAAAGGAGTTTTTGATGCAAATTTCTATGTTGTAAAAAGGACTGACTTAACTAAAACGTATTATATTACTTTTTGACTAACTGACAGACTTACTGTCCTTCTCATCATATTTTGAAGTTCAACTAGAAACTTTAAAAGGTAATTATATATCATTTAACATTATAAGATTTTATAGTTGAAATATAGATGTTGATATAGATATTTGTTTCAATTCTTATTCATTAAAAGAACCTTTATGAGACATGGGCTCAGATGATGAAAGCAATGATAGGAACAAAAGGAGTGAGAAGTGTCCTGTTTTTGATGGAAAGAAAGAGAAGTTTTTAGAGTGGAAAGGAAAGGTTGAAGATTGGATTTGGAGAAACAAAAATATAGACAAATATCCGGGGCTAACGATTAGAAGTGCACTATGTGGAGAACCTTGGGAGCTTGTAGGAGGTCTACCGAGAGACGAGTTAGTTTGTAGCGATGGTGTAAATAAGATAATGAGTGTACTAGAAAAGAAATATAGTAGTGATAGAAAAAGGGAAAAGATGGATAGTATGAATGCTTTCTTCAGAATAGAAAGAGGTATTAATGAAGAAATACAAGACTTTGTATGTAGGTTTGAAGTGGCCTTAAGAAGATGCACAGCAGCTGGCATGACAGATCTAGGAGATGAACATAAAGGAGGTTTGTTATTGGGAAGAAGCAAGTTATCAGAAAATGAGGAGAAAATAATGTTAGGAGCAATGGAAGGCGACATATCGTATAACAAAGTAACTAGCCTATTAATAGGTATTATGGGAAAGAGTTACCAGAGCCAAAATAAGGTGTGGTATAGTGGAGATAGGAATAAAAATACAGAAAAGAAATTCACTTGTTATAACTGCAAGAAAGAAGGACATGTGCAAAAGTTTTGTCCAGAATATAGGAAAAACGATAAAGAATGTAATGGATGCGGTAAGAAAGGTCATGTGGTCGATAACTGTTGGATGAAAGACAAAGAATGCTATAAATGTAAAGAAAAAGGACATTTAGCTAATGTATGTAACGAACGGAAAAAGTTAACAAAAGAGATAGTATTATTAGGAGAAAAGGGCATTGAAGAAGAGGACAATTGGGATATAATAAGTGCGATTGTTGATACAGGATGTAAGAATAGTGTCGTGGGAGAATTGTGACTAGGAGCAATCTTATCCACTCTCAATAGAGAAGAGCTGGAGAAGATGAGGGAGTCAGAAAGAAAAGTAGAAACAACTTATGTTTTTGGGGAGAAGGAATACAAGTGTAATAGGAAATTTTTAATACCGATAGTTTTAGGGAATAGTAATGCATTACTGGAAACTGAAGTAGTAGAAGGTAATATTCCGTGGTTAATAGGTACTACAGTTTTAGGTAAGCTAGGTGCTAGGATAGATTTTGTAAATAAATATTTAGAATGTAACTATTTAGTAAACAAAAAAATACCTATAAATATAGATAACAAAGGCCATATAAGAATAAAATTAAGGGAAGGGAATAATATGAAGAAAGTGTGGTTGACAATGGGTGAAACTAATAATATTAATGATGAAGAAAAGTGGAAAAAGAATTGTAAACGGTTGCATTTGCAATTTGGTCATTGTGCATATGATAAACTGCAACAAATGATTTGCAAAGCCTGGAATCATGATGTTAATTATCAGAGGATGAAGAAAGAAAGGTTAGAAACTTTAAAAGAAATTTGTAATGGCTGTGAGACATGTAAAAAAAAAAAACCCTGAAAGACCTATAGTAGGACTTCCTTTAGCAAAAAATTTCAATGAAGTATTATCGATGGACATAGGGGAATTGGAAGGAGAAAAGTTTTTAGTCATGGTAGATTGGGCAACCCACTATTGTCAAGCTAAGTGGTTAAAAGATAAGAAACCCTCCAGTGTTTTGGAATGTGTGATGGAGAAATGGATAAGTTATTTTGGAGCTCCACAAAAGATAATAACTGATGGTGGAAGGGAATTTCAAAATGAAGAGATAATTGAATTCACAGAAAAATGGGGTATTGAAATATTATGTACGGCGAGTGAGAGTCCTTGGAGCAACGGAAAGAGTGAAAAGACAGTGGGTATTTTGAAGGAAGGAATGAGAAAATTAAAAGAAGATGGAGTTAAAGGGAGAGATTGGATCCTAATGTGGATGGTGAGTGCAAAGAATGATAGGATAATGAGTGGTGGATATTCTCCCAATCAGAAAGTGTTTGGGATTTACTACAGAGGAAAACAAGATATGGAACAGTTTAGTCCAACGGAACTGGAAGAGGAAATAGAAGGAGAAAAATTGAAGGAACTAATGCAAATACAAACTGTAGTTAAAGATAGTGTGCAAGGGAAGAAAAATGGGGTATTGAAATATTATGTACGGCGAGTGAGAGTCCTTGGAGCAACGGAAAGAGTGAAAAGACAGTTGGTATTTTGAAGGAAGGAATGAGAAAATTAAAAGAAGATGGAGTTAAAGGGAGAGATTGGATCCTAATGTGGATGGTGAGTGCAAAGAATGATAGGATAATGAGCGGTGGATATTCTCCCAATCAGAAAGTGTTTGGGATTTACTACAGAGGAAAACAAGATATGGAACAGTTTAGTCCAACGGAACTGGAAGAGGAAATAGAAGGAGAAAAATTGAAGGAACTAATGCAAATACAAACTGTAGTTAAAGATAGTGTGCAAGGGAAAGAATGTAGAGATCGGATAAGGAGAGCTTTAAAAGGAAAAATTAGATTGCATAGGATTGAAGAAGCACAAGTGGGAGACAAAGTTTATTACAAGAAAAAAGGAGAAGAGAAATGGAGAGGACCGGGTAGGATAATCGGAAGAGATGGGAAAATAGTCATGGTAAAGCATGGAGCGTTGATCAGAGAAGTTAATAAGATACATATAACTAAAATACAGAAAATAGGAGAGGAGTTGGAGGAAGAGGAAAAGGAGGAGGTAGAAAAGAAAGAAGAAGAAGAAGAAGAAGTTGAAGAAGAAGAAGAAGAGGAAGAAGAGGAAGAAGAAGAAGGAAGAAGAAGAAGAAGAAGAAGAAGAAGAAGAAGAAGAAGAAGGGGAGAGAAGAGGAGAAGAATTGGAAGAGGTTGAAGGAAATGAGGAGATTAACGAAGATGAAGGAATTGATCCTAAGAACATGAAAAAAGGAAAAAATTATCGAATAAAACATGATAATGAAGAAGGGTGGAGAAGAGTGAAAGTGATGAGTTTAGGAGGAAAAAGAGGAGGTAAATATGATGGTACTTATAATGTTAAAGATTTAGACTCTGAAGAGGAGTTTTGGGCAGACCTAAGAGAATATGAAGTGGAAGAAGAGAAGACTCAAGAAGAATCGTACTTTATTGAAGGAGAAACGGTGTACTTTAACAGTAATGAATCTGACCAATGGAAAAAAATTAAAGAAGCCAAGGAGAAAGAGATTGATAGTTGGAAAGAAAATAATGTATTTGAAGAGGTAGACGATAATGGAGGGAACAAGATTCTTAAGACTAGATGGATAGTTACAGAAAAGGAGAAAGAAGGTGGGAAGATATGGAAAGCAAGATTAGTTGTGAAAGGTTTTATGGAGAAAGAGTATCTTGAAACAGAAGATTGTGAAGCTCCGACTTTTTCCACAGAAGGATTGAAGATAATACTATCCATAATAAATATGAACGAATGGCAGGTAAAGACCCTTGATGTGAAAACAGCATATTTGCAAGGAAAAGTGATGGAGAGAGAAGTATTGATAAAACCTCCTTATGAGGTCAACACTTTAAAGTTATGGAAACTAAAAAAGACAGTGTATGGGCTGAAAGATGCAGCCAGAAAATGGTACGAGAGTCTAGTTGAAGTGTTGATGAAAGTTGGCGGTAAAAGGAGTAAAATAGACAATACCATATTTAAATGGGAGAAGAATGGTGAAGTTTATGGAATAATGGGCATCCATGTGGATGATCTCATTTATGGAGGTAATAAAGAGTTTGAGGATAAGATTATATCTGAAGTTAAGAAAGAATTAAAAGTTGGAAGGGAAGAAAGTGAGGTTTTTAAATATTTGGGAATAGAAGTAATGCAAGAGAAGAATGGTGATATTGTATTAAGTCAGAGTAGTTATGCTAGAGATAAGTTAGTAATAAGGAATTTAAACAAGGAAAAAAGGGATGAAAAGTTGAATGAAGAAGAGATGACATTGTATAGATCTCTGTTAGGAAAATTAAACTGGTTGTCACAGAATACTCGTCCTGATTTAAGTTTTGAGGTGAGTTTTCTAGGAAGAAATATGAAAGAGGCTACAGTAGAAAACTATAATGACTTAATAAAGGTTGCAGAAAGGGCAAAAAGAGAAGAAGTTCAAATGAGAATACCTAAGCTTAAGAAAGGAAGAATGCGTTTGGAGGTATATTCAGATGCTTCATTTGGCAACATAAGTGGAGGCAGAACTCAGATAGGATATTGTATAAGAGTAAAAGACACGGTGGGCAATACTTGTCCATTATTATGGAAATCTAAAGTGGCTAAAAGAGTTGTAAGTTCCACTTTGTCAGCCGAAACTTTGAGCATGGTAGAGGCTACAGAGTGGGGGGAATATATTAAATATCTGTGGGAAGAATTAACAGCAAATAAAAATAAATTAAACATAATAGCAATGACTGACTGCAAGTCCTTAAAGGATAGCATCAATTCTACAAAAGGGGTTAAGAATAGGATACTTAGGATAGAATTAGCGAATTTAAAAGAGAAAATGGAAAATGGTGTAGTTCAATCAGTTGAGTGGGTGAATTCGAGAATACAATTAGCAGATGGATTAACCAAGAAAAATAACAGAAAATATCTGTTGGAATTGAGGAAAGGGTTGGGATGTAATTAAGGGGTGAAAAAAGTAAAAGTTAAATTATAATATACTTGTTACAGATACAGGTAGGGTTTTCTGTGGAACGGTTCATGCCAGAGGCCATTCTACATTAGATCTGTAGTGTTCATCTGTATAAGATAAGTTTTTAATTTGTTTTTATTTTTTTTGTTTCAGAAATGAGACAAATTTATGAATAAGTCTTTGATTTAAATATTTATATCATTGTATTTTTAGTAAATGATAAGATAAGAAAGGAAATTATCAACATTTTTGTTCATTTCTCTGATTTAATGGTATTTATGTTTGAAAGGAATCTTTGATGTCACTTACTATGTTTTAAAAGGACTGACTTTACATAAACGTATTGTATTACTTTTTGACTAACTGACAGACTTACTGTCCTTCTCATCTTATTTTGAAGTTCAACTAGAAACTTTAAAAGGTAATTATATATCATTTAATATAAGATTTTATAGTTGATATATAGATGTAGATATAGATATTTGTTTCAATTCTTATTCATTAAAAGAACCCTTATGAGACATGGGCTCAGATGATGAAAGCAATGATAGGAACAAAAGGAGTGAGAAGTGGTTATATATATATAAATATAGTTAGTTATAGTATATATATATATATATTATATATTAGAAGTATATATATATATATATATATATATATATATATATATATATATAGCAGGCATATATATAGCAGCAGCATATTACATACATAAGGTTGGCTATATAGTTGTTATATATATATATATATATATATATATATATATATATATATATATATATATATATATATATATATATATATATATATATATATATATATATATATATATAACATTTCCTACTTACATAAATGAGAAAAATACAACAGATTTAATGCACAAGAATTTTGCCAAAGGTTTCATTGGATTAAGTTCTTCTCTCATTGCCTTGTAGAAAAGAACTAAACAGTACATGGCCACAAACTGTGATGAATTATTGATTATAAATAAATAAACAAAGGCCTGAAAAAAGAATATTTTGTTAATTAGTTTGGAGAGAATGCTTGAAAATAAATGCTTTTTATATATGTAAACTGAAAACAAAAAGATGAGAAATGAACCAAACCATATTTGTCCTGAAAATCCTTCATTGAATACAAAAAAAAAATAACGGCAGATACAT
>JABUQX010099839.1:0-2500 GCA_015478945.1 Trachelipus rathkii
TATTAGTGGATTACATAAGCCTATCCCTAAACAAAATTACTAAATTTAATTATACTCGTATTATTTTGCGGGACTCAAAGACACAATACTGTGTTTGCAATTAGTAGACCCCTTTCAGAAATTGTATATCATTAATTTATTGTATTATACTTAAACTATTATTAATAACTGTATGTTAAACTTAATAATGTAAATTGTTTTATTTTTTAATAAAGTTATTGGAAGTTATTATTATTTATTATTTATTAATTATTATTATTAGTTATTATTATTATTATTATGATATTGATATTATTATTAGCTATTATTAATTATTTTTATTATATTATTATTATATTATTATTATTATTATTATTATTATTATTATATTTTATTATTATTAATTATTATTATATTATTATTATTATTATATATTATTATTATTATTATTTTTATTATTATTATTATTTTTATTATTATTATTATTTTTTTCATTATCATTATCATTATCATTATCATTATCATTATTATTATTATTATTATTATTATTATTATTATTATTATTATTATTATTATTATTATTATTATTATTATTATTATTATTAGTTTTTTATTACTATCATTGTTGAACAGTTCGCGTTTCTAATTATTTTCAATTTTGCATCTTTTTTTTTCTTTTCTTTTTATTGCGTTAAAACACCCATCGGTGTCGTATACCTTGTGGGGTACTTTGAGAAAGTATAAACTAACGGTATTAATGTCATCTGAGCAAAGTTTTGAACTTAATTAGAAAAAAATGACGCTCTTCGGTCGGTCTTCCTTTTATTCAAATTCATTTTAAATAAAAAATCGAGACCACCGCTACTTGATTATTATTTAAGCGATTATTATTGTTTTTGAGAAAGCTAAAGAAAGAAATGTAGGATGAGATTGTAACAGACATAGACAAAAGGATTGATACATATTATTCTATTCAAATAATGTAACTATTGATACACGTTCGAAATTATAGATAGTAATATTATTTATTAATAAATAAATAAATATAAAGAGCTTTAAAGAAAATTTGGGTCATGTCAATTTTTTCTTACGTTCTTTGGTGAAGTTTTGTTAATAATGAAAAAGTAAAATTTACCCTATGAAAGAGAAAATAAGTTATTCCAATATTTAGAGTATTGTGAAGCTTCGATAAATTTTTAATTCTTTTCTTTTTAATTTTTATTTATATTTTAAGTTTTTTTAAACAATTTTATTTAATTATTAACTGTATTGGTGCTAAAAAAAATGTTCAAAATTGTTCTTCAGTATTTTATTTATTGTTCTTTATGTTTCTTATGGTATTTAATTACATTACATTAAAACAAAGAGGAATTAAGTATTTGACAACCAGTGTGTGTTAAATTCGGTAACTACTTGCGGGAGGTAACATAAATCATTATTTTTAATTTGAAATTTGATTACCTTAGATTAGGTTACGTTATGTAACGTTATGATTAAGTCAGGTTAGGTTAGGTTATATTAGGTTAGGTTAGGTTAGGTTAGGTTAGGTTAGGTTAGGTTAGGTTAGGTTAGGTTGTTAGGTTAGGTTAGGTTACGTTAAGTTAGGTTAGGTTAAGTTAAATTAGGTTGGATAAGGTTACATAGGTTAGATTATGGGGCAGATTAGGTTATTGCATTAGATTAAGAAAGTTCAATTTTGTTAAAAATAAAATTTAATTTATTTCACAGGTTTGTGCTAATTAATCCAATATGCATTGGTGAACAAAACATGACGGTGGAAAGTACGTGGAGTGTTTTAAAATATAAAACTAAAAAACAAAAAGAAATGAACATAAAGATGATTGATTCAAATATTTGCGAGTATGCGTGGAGTAAAAGAAATGAAGGAAAAAATCTATTTGAAATAATATTAAAGTCCATTGCAGAATTTTAGACATACATACAACGTGTAATTATATATAATTATATATTATATTATATAATATATATATATTATATATATAATAAAGTCCATATGTACGTCCCTATAGTTAAATATAAAGGAAGGATATATATACGCTTATATAAATAATTAAACATCTAATATATATATATATATAATATATATATATATATATATATATTTCGATTATTGGGGCAGTTTTTTTTTTTAAATTTCTCTACACAAATATGTGGAGGCAAGGTAAAAAGCTCGGTAGGCAAATGCGAGGATAAAGTTAGATAGGCAAGTACGACAACAGCAAAAATAGAATAGTATTTTGTTTGATATAAATATTTAATTATATCGCTACTTACGGGTGAGGGTGTAATGGGGGGAAGAGCCAAGTAGTCATGCATTAATATTAATATACCAAAAATTATATACCACTTTAGTACATTTAATATTTTTTATTTTTTATTATTTTTCGTCATACGTCTGGCATGGATCACGTTAGTTAACTTCCTCGCAACAATTATTGCGTTAAGATTAGCAATTTTGGATGTTGCATTCTTTAATTTTTTAATTTATTATTTTTTTAAA
>JABUQX010099839.1:10000-20000 GCA_015478945.1 Trachelipus rathkii
ATATTAATATATATATATATATATATATATATATATATATATAAAAGTTTGTTTACCAGCTCAGAGATTTATTATTATTATTATTATTATTATTATTATTATTATTATTATTATTATTATTATTATTATTATTATTATTATTATTATTATTATTTATTATTTTTTATTATTTTATATCTTAAATATTAATTGCCGCTTAATTAATAATCTTAAATAATGTATATTTTATACTGATATAAAGTTAAAGAATGAGAAAGTGCCCCTCTGCCCAAAGGGATGGGAGCTTGTGTGAGATATTGTATATATGACATTATTATTATTATTATTATTATTATTATTATTATTATTATATTATTATTATTATTATATTATTATTATTATTATTATTATATATATTATTATTATTATTATTATTATTATTATTATTATTATTATTGTCTTCATTGTAAAATTATCATTTTGATATAAAATTTAAACTTTTAACACTGTAAATTTTAATATTAGTTGTAGTAGTAGGAGTAATAAAAGCTGCGTAGTAGTAGTAGTAGTTGTAGTAGCAGTAATAGTAGTAGTAGTAGTAGTTGTAGTAGCAGTAGTAGTTTATATAATAATTATTTTTCTTCCTTTTGGAAATTGTTAAGCAACTCATGGCTAATTTTGATTCTGTATAAAATTAGTTTTTGTGAAAAGGGCTCCTGTCTCACGGCTGGATGTGACACGCTTCAACAACTTTCCCATGACATAGAAAAAAAAGAAGAAGAAGAAGAAGAAAATTCTCTCCTTCTTCTCAACACTAATTTCTTCTGTCACACTGATTTTTTTTATTATTGTTTTTTATGTTTTTATTATTATTCGTCTGGTGTAAATATTAACAAAATCTGTTCGTTGACAATTTCTGTTTATAGTTTTTGTTTAAAGTTTTGTTATAGTTTTCAGTTTTAATATTAGTTGTAGTAGTAGTAATAAAAGCTGCGTCGTCATCGTCGTCGTCGTAGTAGTAGTAGTAGTAGTATTTCAATATTACTTTATATAATAATTATTTTTCTTCCTTTTGGAAATTGTTAAGCAACTCATGTTATATATAAAAAAAACATACATCGTTTTTAATGTTTTATAGTATTGGCAATGGTTTTTTTTTCCTGTTTTGTCTATTTTCTCTTTTTTCTTTTTGTTTTGTTTTTAGTATTTTCTTGTTCTTTATCATTGTTTCTTCTTCTTTTAATTTTTACCTAATCCTACTTTACATACCTAATCTCCTTCTATATTATATTTTTTATTTTTATTACTTTTTTATTTTTATTTTATTTTATATATTTTTTTATTTTAGAATTTTTTTCTTTATTTTATTTTTTTTTTTTGTTATTTTTTTTTTTTTTTCCTTTAGTTTTATCTTTTTATTTATTATGATTATATATATTTTTTTAATTTTTTTTATTTTTATTATTATTTTTAATTTTATACTTATTAATTATTATATTTATTTAGTATGTTATTTATGATATAATTATGTGTACGATGCGGTATTTATAATCAGAACTGAGGAATCAGTGGACCAGAATCGCCGAGTTGTTAAATTTTTTTATGGACCAGAATTCGGAATCAGGGTCAGGTTGGAAATCTTCCCGGAACCGGAGTCAAGAACCGGATCAGAAACCGGAGTCTGGAACCGGATTCCAGAAACCGGATCAGGAATCGGATAAACTTATAAAACTGTTTCCACAAACTTCTTTATCCTCTTTATCCTCTACCATGGCACAATGGTTGGCCGGCAGAGTTGCAAAGCACAGGGCCCGGGTTCGACCTCTCGTCCGGATACTAGGTGGAAATTACCTAGTTCCCCTCCTAGTTCCTATAATGGGGCAGTGCCCGTGAGGTAAGAACTTTAAAAAGAATAAAACCCGAGAAGTCTGCAAATATCTTTTTGGTTTTTTCCTTCCTTGTTTTTTTTTCATTAAGTTTTATTTATTTAAGATAATTAAAATTAAATATTTCTAGTACAGAATCTAGTGCTATTTCTAGTACATAATATAGTACTATTTTTAGTATTGGATTAAGTTCTATTATTGAATCTCTTTACTGAATTTAACCTTTCACTATCTATTTTAGATAGTCTTGTTTATTAACCACATGTTTCTAATAATTATAAGATAATGATGCATTTTTAGTATAATGTCTCTAGTACTATTTATAGTATTGAATTAAATACTAAGCTAGATTTTTATTTATTAACCACATTCATGGGGTTACGAAAGAATTGGAGGTGGGGTTGGCAGGAAAAGGTGTTAGAATGATGGAGAATGAAGGATGCCCAACCTATATTATATGCAGATAATTTGGTTTTGTGCGGCGAATCTGAAGAGAGTTTGAGAGGACTGGTAGAGGGATTTGGCAGGGTGTAGTAAAAGGAGGGGTTTGAAAGTAAACGTAGAGAAGAGTAAGGTTATGATTGTGAGTGAGGACAGTCCTCGGTGTGAAGTTATGTTAAATGGTGAGCAGCTGTAACAAGTGTCTGAGTTTAAATATTTAGGATATATGTTTGATGAAAAGGGAACGGATGATGCAGAGTGTAGTAGGAAAGTTGTGAATGGTAAGAAGATGGCTGAAACAATTAAATCCTTGGTGGATGTAAAAGGACTAAGTCTTGAGTGTGCTAGGGTCTTACATGAGGGTATGTTGTTACCTGTGTTAATATATAGTAGTGAAACTATGGTCTGGAATAAGAGGTATAGATCTAAAGTACAAAGTGTTCAAATGGACAATCTTAGGGGCGTGTTAGGTGTGAGAAGAATTGATAAACATGAGAATGACGTTATTAGAGAGTTGCGTGGCTGTGAAGGAAAGGAGTAAAGTGAGAAATAAATGAAAGTACGTTGAGAATGTTTGGTCATATGGAAAGGATTTATGATAGTCGGTTGGTTAAGCGGATTTATAGTGGTGAGTGTACTGGGAATCGACCTGCTGGGAGACCGAAGAAAAAGTGGATTGAGTCGGTAAAGGAATGCCTGAGGAGAGAAATGTGAGTTTGGCAAGGCGAGAAAAAGGTCCATATAGAAGTGAATTGCTGGAGATTTGTGAGGGGGTAGGTTGTGGCCCACCTGGAACGAGTTCTCACTTAATAGGTACAAAGGGACGGCAGGCTGGGCTTTCTTTTTTGATTGCGTCATATTCTTCTACTTTTTCTGTTTCGGACGCATG
Source organism: Trachelipus rathkii (assembly GCA_015478945.1). Lineage (NCBI taxonomy): Eukaryota > Metazoa > Arthropoda > Malacostraca > Isopoda > Trachelipodidae > Trachelipus > Trachelipus rathkii. Next base: position 13,196 of record JABUQX010099839.1, read on the forward strand.
ATGTTACGCACCCTTACCCTCAGTTCTTTGAGGAAAGCGTGGGTGATGATATATATATATTTTTAAATATATATATAAATATATATATATTAATAATATATATATATAGATATAATATATATATATATATATATATATATATATATATATATATACTAAAGTAATATATATATATATATATATATATATATATATTATATTAGTTGGTAGCTTTAGAGGTTCGCAGGGTTTATGTGAACCAATAATTAACTTTTTTTTTGCTGTTATAATATATATATCTATATATATATATATATATAATATATATATATATATATAATATATATATATACTATTATATATATATATATATATAAATATATATTATATATATATTATATATAATTTGGTGATTGTTGAGAAAACGGAATATCAAAATTATCACCAATTTTTTTTTTACTGATCTTTCTGTTTTTTTTCTGTTGTTTTTTTTTTTGTTTTGTTTTTTTTTACTTTTTTTTTTTTTTTTTCATTGCTACTTATTGTCTAAATTTTTGATCAAAACAAAAAAATATTTTTAACATCCGAAGTGAATGCAATCCATGAAATTATCACATTATTATTATTATGATTATTATTATTATTATTATTATTATTATTATTATTATTATTATTATTATTATTATTATTATTATTATTATTATTATTATTATTATTATTTATTATTTATTATTATTAGTTATTTATTATTATTATTATTATTATTATTATTATTATTATTAGTTAGTTAGTTAGTTAGTTAGTTTACTAATACGGTATTGCCACATTCTTGTGTGCTGTAGAAGTCCCTGTACATCCACTCCCAAAAAAAAAAAAAAAAAAATATAACTACTATATATAATATATATATATATATATATATATATATATATATATATATATATAATATATATATATATATGATATATTATATAATATATATATAATATATAAATATATATATATATATATTATATATATAAAATCATATATATATATAATATATATAATATTATAAATTATATTATTATATATATAATATATATATATAATACTGATACTATATACTATATATATATATAATAATATATATATATATATAGTATATTAATATATATATTATATATATATATATATATAATATATATTATATAATATATATATATTATATATATATATATTTATTTATTAATGATTATTATTATTATTATATTATTATTATTATTATTATTGTTATTGGATTTATTATTATTCTATAAATTATTATTATTATTATTAATTATTATTATTATTATTATTATTTACTATTATATGATATTATTATTATTATTATATTATTATCTAGTTTATTAGGATTAAGATTATTTCATATTTTCTAAACTGTTTTAATTTACAATTTCTCTATTAAATATAAATTTGAATTTGAAACAGTATAATACTTCAGGGGTTCAAAGAACGAAAACGTCCCCTTAGAAGCCCATTTCTTGTCTATGTATTTATTTTTATATTAAATCACTATTTTTTTTAATGATAAGTATTATATAATAATCATGGACGGAATAAAGTATTTTTGATTTTGATTTTTGATAAAAGTACTACTCGGCTAATGTTTCAAGACCTCCCTTGGTGTGTGTGTGTGTGTGTGTGTGTGTGGTGTGTGTGTGTGTGTGTATTGTTGTGTGTGTGTGTGTGTGTGTGTGTGTGTGTGTTTTCTGGGTGATTTTCACCCAGGAAGTTTCAAATCTCGTTCCCATTTGACTAAAATATTAACTGTATCTCAAAGAGTTGAAAAATAAAAACTTTTTGCTGATTCAATTGTAACTGATGCGATATATATTCTTTTGCTATAGGCATTGGATCAGGGTTCGTTACTTCGTCCAGATCCTAGGAAACATTACCTAGAGAAAATATATTAGCAATATAATCGACTAGTGACTAAATAAGAGGCTGAAAAACTATAAAATAAAAAACAAAAACAAGTTGATAAAATAGTTTATTTATATAGATTTAATAACTATAAATTCCTAAACTGTGACTTTACAATCGACGATCGAATTAGAACATTTCGAAAATCAAATGTCCGTAGAATAACAAAGGACATTGCATCGTGCGATCGTGTCCTTATTCGACTTCTATTTATTTGTAAAGTTTATAGTTTAGGAATTTATTTGTAAAGTTATAGTTTAGGAATTTATAGTTTTCGATTTAAATTCAAATGTTCGTGGAACACAATCAAAATAAAGGGAAAAAAAGTTTTTTCAAAATAGAACTTGCCTTAAAATGTTGAAATTAGGGTTGGTCAACGCACCAGGTGCGGTGCGTGGTGCGCTCATTTTAGTGCGGTGCGTGGTGCGCTCATTTTGGTGCAGTGCGGTGCGCCATACAAATCCAGTGTACCGGTGCGGTGCGGTGCGGTGGGGTGCGTGGTGGGGAGCGCAGTGTGCATTGAAACATAGAGGTGCGGTGCGGTGAGACAAAAATTACTTTTGGTGCGGTGCGGTGCGTGGTGTGCTTTCTCTGGTGCTATGCGGTGCGGTGCGCAAATATCCGGTACTCGACCAACCCCTAGTTCAAATAAACGAGTGGAATTGGGAATATCGATTGTTGGGATGTATGATTAGTTTGTGTAGTCATCCCGCATCCTGGTAACTCGTTCAAACTCGTTCCAGCGCGTTTAAAACCTGATGTCGTCTTCTTTTCCAAAGCTCTTGCTTATTCTTTTTGGTATTTGTAATTATAGAATATTAACCTGCCCAGAATTAATAAGTATTTCAGATGTTGAAAATGTTTTTGGTTTTCTAAAGTTTTTAAATTTTATGTATATATTTTTTTAAGTATTTAGAAAACTAGTTGAACATCCGCATCCGCATTCTTTGATGTCAAAAATGTCGCATCTGTTATGGACTAATATATATATATATATATATATATATATATATATATATATATATATATATATATATATATATATATATATATATATATATATATATATATATATATATATATATATACTATTATAGTGTAAATAATATATATATATATATATATAATATATATATATATATATATATATATATATATATATATTATATAATACTATTATATTAATATATATATATAACTATATAATAATTATATATATTATATATATATATATAATATATATATAATTTATGGCTATACTTAAGTTTCTGTCTGACTTTCGATTTCGATATATTGATAATATATCGATACCGTATATCTTATCTATATATATACTATATATAATATATAATATATATATTATATTATATATATAAATATATATATATATATATATATATATATATATATATATATACTATATCATATGTGTGTGTGTGGTGTGTGACCGCCTGATATTGTACAATAAAAAATCCTAAAAGTGTTTGTTCAAAATGGCTTTAAAATTCTTGAAAGATGATGCAGGTTTTTCAAATTTTGATAAACTGTGTATATATTTAATATAAATCTGCATGTTACGCATCCAATTTTTCTGTATTCTTTAAAAAAGATGTGTAATCTCGTCGGATTTTTTGTACTTAATCTGTTTCTTTTTGAAATACTGTGCTGCGCAACTTCGAAATGGTATACTATATATATATATATATATATATATATATATATATATATATATATATATATATTAGTATATTATATATATATATACTATATATATATATAGTATATATATATATATATATAAGCCTATATATATATAGCCTATATATATATATATATATATATATATATATATATATATATATATATATATATAATATATATATATATATATATATATATATATATATATTATATATATATATATATATATATATATATATATATATATAAAATATAATATAAATATATATATATATATTATATATAGTATATATATATATATATATAATATTATATATATTATATATATATATGATATATATTATATATATACTATATATATATATATATATATTATATATATATATATATATATATATATATATATATATATATAAACTTGTAGGAAAAGTTTGAAATGAACTTTAAATAATTAAAACCGTTTTGGTAAACTCGAGAGGTGACCTTGAAAAAAGTTATAAAGTCTCCTAATAACATATTTATAACATTTGTTTATGGACAAAGGTGATGAAATTGCGACCTTCTTTAATGAATTCAAAACTTCGATAAAAAAATATTTTTATTTCTATTAAAATTTAATGATTTAAAATCCCATATTAATTTTCACAAAGTTTTAAGATGGTGCAAAAGAAATTTCTCTTGTTAGCGTTTTTAAATAGAGTCGATGGAGCACCGAAATTTTTGCGCACCGCACAGCATTAGGGTAAGCGTACCAAGCACCGCACCAAAAGTCATTTTTTGTCGCACCGCACCACACCGCACCGAACCACACCGGACCGCACTTCACCTCTATGTTGCAATGCGCACCTCACAGCACCTCTATATTTTAAAAATTACACCGCGCACCGGTACACTGGATTTGTATGGCGCACCGCACCGCACCGCACAGCACCGCACCGCACCTGGCTCATCGACCAACTCTAGTTTTAAGACTGAGAAATAATGCTACTGAAGCAACCTGTAAATTTGAAAATAAGTAAACCATTTAGATACGTTGAAATGTTGAAATATCAAAAGAAAGCCTTGTTGAAGTTGTATGATGCCTAGACCCTCATAAGGGTCAAAGGTCAAGCTACCGTTACTCGAGCAGTAGAGCGACAGAGTCGTATGGCAAGGGCCCGGCTTCGATCCCTAGTCCGGATCCTAGGTAGAAATTACCTAGAAAAGTTTCCCCCCTAGAATAGGGCTATGGCCGTGTGGTGTGAACTTTATTTAAAAAAAAAAAGGAAAAAAAACTTCCTCTTTCAAGAAGAATCAAGACTGATTTAAGCATGAATTATTAGCTGTCAACGTAACAACTTCATCACCCACAACTTCATCACCCACAACTTCATCACCCACAACTTCATCACCCACAACTTCATACAATAAAACAAAAAGAAAACGTATTCCATAGCTGCGGATGAATCCACTAATAATATTATTGATTCAACTCGAGTATTATATACATTGTGCCAAAATTGAGGATTTTATTTACTACAAAATATTGTTCAGCTTGAGTACTCTTACAGGCATGATAGATATTTTCAACAATTTATAAGAATTTGAATCATTAGTGAAAGTGTTTGTAAAGACAGTGCACCTTTTTTTATAACTAGAAAATATGAAGGTTTTATTACATACCTAAAAAGAAATATATTCTTATCGCCTAATTTCCTTTCATTGCATCTTGCATCAACAAAATCTTTGTGCTAAATCCACTATTTTAAGTAATACTAAGTTATACATAATATATAACTATATTAGTGCAAATGCAATATGACTATCTCAGGGAGGCATATGTAAAAGAAAAATTAACCAAAAGACTGAAAAACAAAAAAAAAAAAAAAAAATAAAAGAAAAAACAAAAAAAAAACAACTTATAAAAAAAAAAAGAAAAACAAACAAAAAAAACCAATAAAAATTAAAAAAAACAGAAAAATAAAAAAAAAGTAAAAAAAAAAAAAAAAAACAAACAAATAAACTGAACTGCAAAAACTATAAAGGAACTTAACCCCAACAAAACCTAAAACAAAAAAAACAAAAAAAAAAACAAAAACAAACAAAAAACTATTTTAAGTAATACTAAGTTATACATAATATATAACTATATTAGTGCAAATGCAATATGACTATCTCAGGGAGGCATATGTTAGCAAAAATTTCATTTTTGCGAGAACAAATTATTACAGTAGATTTTATGAAAAAGATTATAACAGTGTGAATTAATGTTGATTTTTAAAGAAATTTCTGTGTAATATGTCCAAGCAAAATTGTCTAAATATTTCTTTTCAAGGCAAAACTAAGCCCATATATATGACATTGGCAAAAAATCTTATTTCAAAAAAAAAAAACATATTTCAACTCCTGCTGAAATGTAAATTCTGATGAACGCTTCCAAAGCTATATCAAATGTTATTAATGAACAGAAAGATTCATGTGTATCATATGAGGAATACACTACTATTTTAGATTTATTACTTGAAGAATAAAATGAAAGGTTCTCAGACTTAAAAACCATAATTTCACAGAATTTAGCATTTAAACCTCATCTAGTTGATGTCTCCGATGCCTGTAAAGATCTAAAGATGGAACTGGTTGAGCTATCAACTGTTAATATTATAAAGTCCTTGTTTGATCCTAAGAAAGGTCCCGTTAAAATATGAAAAATATACAATATAATATCCACATTTACGTTAGAATGTATGACAAATGCTTTCTTGTTTCTAAACCACTTATTGTTGCTGCGAATCCACATTTCCCTGCTTCACCCACATCAAGATACCATTAAAATCTCAAATAACGAATAAGCAAAGCACCATCAGGACAAACTGAAAATTTCTGACCATCCTTCTTCAACCAAATATTGAAACGTATTTCCTCAGAAAACAGTCACAATGAAATCACTAAAAGGTAAAATATGTGATTGATTCTTTGGATTCTTTAATATATATATATATATATATATATATATAATATATATATATATATATATATATAATATAGTATATATATACTATATATATATATATATATATATATATATATATATATATATATAACATAAATATATATATATTTATTATTTATTATATATATATATATATATATATATATATATATATATATATATATATATATA
>JABUQX010099840.1:0-17500 GCA_015478945.1 Trachelipus rathkii
AAATATATAATAAGTATAGGTGCGTGGACAAACTGACGCCAAGGTCACGCCAAGAATGTGCAAGCAATGTTGAAAGATGTTGAGGCCAAGCCAACATTTTGGCAAATCATGGTTTTTCCCAAGTACGTTGTCGCCAAGGTTACAGGGTTTCAACTCACACACACGTCGAGACCAATTTAAGTCTGGAAGACCGACTTCCGAGTTTCTGAGCCTGAACTCATTTTAGCCCCAGAAGTGGGCGGAGCCCCTCAAAAGGGCTTTTTGGTTCCTAAAAGGTTTTAATGATCGGTAGATCATTTTGGATGATTCCAAATCAGATTGTCATGATTTCGATAACCTAAAAATCGATCTTTTATCGTCTTCTATGTCGCACGGTTGGCATTTAACAAGAAAAATACATAAATCCGAAAAGAATTTAATATACTATAATAAACATTCGAATAAATATCCTCAATTACCTAGTAGACTTGCAACAGTTTAGCCCTCCATAAAGCCTTTTCGTATGAAGGAATAGAGGAGATTGCTTCAAACTTTGGAAATATAATTGATATTATAGTAAGGACACGAATCCGTGAAATTTCAAGTTGTCAGGATGTTTATTATAGAGGTTTCCCCCCCGAGGGTGGACGGCCGAGGATAAATCGCCACGCCCTGTGCGTAGTTCTGCGTGTGGTGAGTTTAGCGCCCTAAACAAGGTGCGACCGAGCGACCTGGAGGTCCAACAGGACGAAGGTCCTGTTTGACCGGAACAACCACAGGACTGAGGCCGTTTTGCGCAACACAACACATTTATTTTTTATTTATTTAATTATATTATATATACGTCGAATGAAGTGTTGCCGAAGGGGGAAATACACTTCTGAGTTGTTTTTAAACCTTCCTGCGCCTGCTTTCTGCGATCCGAACTCCGCACTGCCACTTTGCCTCGCACACCGTCCCGCACACGCACCGCAACCGCAAACCGCACGACCGCAACCGGCAACCCCCGCACCGGCACCGCACCGCACCGCACCCGGCATCGGGCTGGCTCAGCTCCGCCTCTGATATGAAGGAATAGAGCTATCGCTTTCAAACTTGGTATATTTTCTATGAAGGTGATAAACTGATCCCACGCGAGTTGGTGACCTAGGTCAACCCCTAAGACGGTATTCCGCGGTGGTCATTAATTCGTACTGAAAATTGAAGGATTAACGTATCGGAGTGAAATTTGAATGTGAAAGGTTACTTGATGGACGTAATACTGCGTCGGGGAACGAAGATTAACGTCTACTCTGGCGTCCCCCTCCTCCCCATAAGGGTGGGACGCTCCCCCGTTCTAAAAATTAAAATTGATCGCAGAAGACTGATAATACTCAGGAGAAAAGGCTGGAGGGAAGTCGGATTCGACGACGGTTAGTCGGAGTCGGAGTTGATTCGGTTTCGGAGTCCATGGACCAACCACCTGAGGGGGGTCCCCCCTTTGAAAAAAAAGAAGAAGAAATGCATGGAAGAAAAAAAAAAATAAATAAAATACAAATAAATATAATAAATAAATAAAATTTTCATTCTTGTTATGTTATATTTGCCTCTCTTACGTTTTTTACATACCCTAAGCACGTAGCAATCACTAGAATCAAGCCCACCATCCAGCCGCCCCTCCTACACCCTCCTGGCCCATCTGTATCTATTGATCTATTGATTAAAGTCAAATTCGTATCATTTTTGGGATAAACATAACATAAGAATAAGTCCTTTGAATAAAATATAACGAAAGTGTGCAACCGTACAAAGTTTTCACATTAAAATAAAGCTTACTTAGCGTCATCTGAACTAAGAAAATATTGTACAACGACAAACTAAACTCATCCCCTTACGAACAGGGAAATAAACGGTCAACGATTGAACAAAGTTTCAACACTATCGGCAGTTAAAGTAAAGAGACCTAAAATAGCATACCAAAAAACGTAACCTATGCACACATTGTCAGCATATCTCTAACATAACAATGTTAATTTCACATCATGGTAATATTTAACTAAAATTTACTATAACCTTGTTATAATATAGACCTGTGAAGCATGGCTAACGTAACCCAAAGGTTTTTCCTAATTAATTAAAAGGCAACATGATGTAACATGAACTAAGTAATAATATTACCAACCGCCACAAAACTGACACACTTAAGGTAAGGAAAAACAAGCTAACCATTAACAAAAGATTCATCACTTAACACCAGTTAAAGTAATAACAAGTATCAACAAAAAAACACATTCCATTACATGGGCTTATCAAACCATATTCTCAAACCATGGACCAATGTATAATTTTACATTAACATAGTTAATAATAACAAAAATATGGCATAACCGTACCTAACCAGGCATAATGGCCTAATGGGTAAAAGGACAACAGAGTAAATTACTCTCGTAAAGGCTAAAAACTGACTGGAACATTACATACCTTAACACAGTAAATATCCTACATCCGCACCACACCACAGCAGAGAGAGAAGACGCCAACTCACACACACACACAACACAAAACACCTAATATCTAAGAAGCTTCTTTAGTGAAAGAAACAGCAGGGCTGAGGGGACTTTAACCCCTCCTCGGAGAGGTAAACCCGCTTACACCCCTTCGGGGATGATCCCTCCTCAGGATTCACACCCTTCCAAAAGGGAACACCCATTGGGTTTCCTGGGAGTGACTGTTCTTTGTAGATACTGCTTGGTAATGGAAAGCCTGTTTATTCGTCTAAAGTAGGTACGTTATGTTAAAATCATTTACTATGACTGTGGAAATAAACACTGATTGTTGACGAAAAGTTGATATGGTTTGTAATATTACTGCTGTTAATGGAGATAATAATGAAAAGAATGTGTGAGGTTATCGTTTAAGTATTTTGTGAGTAATGTTAGGGTTTGTCCGAGATTTTTGCTAATGCTACGCTCTATTCATAGCTTCAAATGTGTTTAATACTAAGACGATACACTTTGTGGGAAGATATGTCAATTCATAGTTCAAAATGGTGTGTGATCTTTGATAGATTGGCCACTTTTTAAGGAAATGTTAATTAATACGTCTTTACCTGTTGCTGAAATGCTGGAAAGGTGGGAACATATTCAGTATTGTATGACCTGTTAGCTACTTTATCGTTGATAAGTAGGAATTTTCAGGATGTTAAGCGGATATTATAGTAGTATGTTAGGCACTGATTGTTAGAGGAAATGATGAGTTTGTTGAAAGATATTACGTGTGTTTAACTGAACGAGTGGTGTTTAGAAACGTGAGGCAGGTTTAAGTTTTTTGTTGAGGTAATGTTAGGTTTGCCCTAGACTTTGATAATGTCTACGTTTTTATTCATAGTTCAAATATGTTTATACTCGAAACGATTGACACTATTGATGAAGAGAGTGTCAATTCATAGTTCAGATGCTTGTATATCTTTGATAGATGGTCACTTTGTTAAGGATTGTTAGATAATGGCTTTATCTGCCGCTAATATGCTCGAAAAGTGGAACTTATCGAGTATTGTTATGACCTTATTAGCTTGCTTTATCTTTGATTAAGTAGGGAATTTTCGTTGATGTTAGCTGATTATTCAGCGTGAGGTATGATTAGTTGCAATTTGTCATATATATCTTAGTTCATGTTATGTACATTCAGCTGTTATTGAAGTCTAAAACTTGTGTTCCGTTTAAGCTATCTTGCCAGTATATATAGAACTTATTTTAAAAAAGATTGAATTGTCGTTTTGTATGGCAATGCTAGTTACTACAGGTGTTAGTGTGGAACTTTGTTAATGTAACTGTTTATTAGTGCGTTAAGTCTGTGTCTATAGTTGTCGTTCTGTACATATTTTCTTAGTTCCATATATGCTATGGTAGCTTTATATTGTGGAACATTCTAATGTTAATGCCTATATTTCGCTGGTTAGTATAGAAAGAACTCATTTTTTGTGCTATGTTTATCCTAAATGATACCGGAATGCTAAAATTTTTGTCAATAGTGTAATGTAAAATTAACAATGATATGTTGAGATATGCTTGAAAAAGTTATCCACTTGGAATAGGTTACGTCTTGTAGCGCTGGGCTAGGTACTTTTACTGCTGTAAGATATGGACCTATGCTCGTTTTAGTGTTATTCTTGTTGTAAGTGTGTTAATTTTGTTATTGTACATATATTTAGTTCTGTAAACTATGTAGGCTTTATTAACGTGAAAACAATGTTACGGTTAGCATATATCGTTGGTTGATATATAAAGAACTTATTTTTGTACTTATGTTCATTGTTGTTGTTGTTGTTGTGTTTTGTTGTGTTGGTTGTTGTTGTTGTGTAGGTGTTGTTGTTGTGTTGTTGCTGTTGTTGTTTTGTGTTTAGCGAGAATATATACCCTTTTAACTGATATGGTTCGTTTGTGCGCTTGTATTCTGTTATACTTTCTCTGATTGCTGAGAAGAAAGGAATCATCATACCTATAAGGGTTGTGATTATCGCAGACGATATTTCCGTTCATAGTCAGGACATTTATATTATTTTTATTTATTTTTGTATATATTATCCCGTAGGGGGGCTATATATACTATTATATATATATATACTTATGATACGATTTACACTCGCCGCATCTCCGACGTTACTGTTATGTAGATATCTTCACAGGAGGCTTCGTATATATTACCCAATGATGGTGTCATATATATATTAATTTTACGTGAAAACCATAAATGGCAGTTTCTTTACGTTGCTAATGTATTTCGCCGATAAAGGGTCAAAAAGTAACCTATTATTTCAGTATTTGTGCTGTAATGGTATATTTATCTACAAGTATATTCTAGTAAAATTTATATAAGCTTTGGCGAATAATTAAATGTCAAGTAATGTAGGTAATGAGAATATAGCTTATTGAGTGACTTAATATTATTGATTTGTTACCGGAGAGATTACTTGAGTAAAACTGTTTTATTATAGATAGCTAAACTAGTATCTATATAATGTAACAATGTATAGACATCGAGAGCGATAAGTGGTTCTAAATAGCATACGCGACAAGTCTTGCTAGTTGTTTATTCTTCGTTTAAGAGTGGTAGCTGGACTAATAGTGATATGTTAAAAAACAATTGAAAATTGTTACGCCTACCAAGAAAGTTTGGAACCTAGTGCGATTATTATTGATACTTAAATAATAATATCCTTGTTGCTATTTAAGAGTTTATTTCTTTGAAAATACTTTACCTGCCGGAAACGTTCTGAGAGAGAATTAAATTACAGCGATTTTTCATAAATATACATCATATAATAAACGGAATTTCCAGTACACCTCATATATATATTATATCATATATAATTAACTAACAGGCATTACAATAACTGATTAGTATTTAGCAGACTCGATTAGAAACTTATATTAATACATATAGCTCACGGTTAAATTCTACGGTATTATATTTACACTCATGTAATACCATTTTGAGTTTGCTACTACATATATAAATGCATGATGATATATATATATATATATTACTAGAATAATGCTTTACTTTTTAATAACTTCTTCCGCTATAGGCGTTTACTTCTTCTCTTGTATGATAGATAGATATATTATGAGTCATGTTGAATGACCATATGCCGTATAAAATACAATAGGTAGTTTATTAGTGTTGTGATGAAGATATATTTATACTTACTATATCTTTCAATGTATAGGTTATTTGAATCTTTAGAGAGATTAATATTAAAATATACGTACCCAACTTGAGATACCATATGTTCAGTCTAGATATCAGTATTGATATATAATAATTAATGTATATAATAAAACAAACTATAATAATTTATTTATGATTTATATTAGTTTTTAATTGATAATTTATATAAAATCTAAGATCAATGATAATTATATGTTATAAAATACGAAATACTTTGATTTAATTCCTGTCATGTTTCAATATATATTGACTACATTATTATGTAATGTATTAGGCTGTATTATATTCATCTGGTTGTTGTGTGTGTGTGTGTTATTTGATGTGTTATTGTTAGTTATGTATAGTTATGTAGTGTTTTTTTGTGAGAGCTCTCAAGACGTTTGTTTGTGTATGTCGCTTGAAATATGTAGTGTGGTAGAATAGTGTGAGTTGTGCGTGTTCCTGCTCATTGATATGCAGGTAGTCGAATAAAAGGGCACAATGTGAAATTGGAAGGGCCTAAACATTTGGTTAATAGAGTTATTAGTGTTAAGAAAATTACTGTTACTCATCATTGTCTCTTTGATTTAAATTCTCTATTATGTAGATATATTAGTTGTCTGGTATATTGGTTAAAACGACCTATGCTAAAACTCTGTTGTAATCTGAGTGACCAGGAATGTTTTCATATGACATCTTACGATGTATACATCGACTGTTAATCAGCACCTCAAAAATAAACAGTTATAGATAACTGTAATTCAGCTTATCGGTAGACGGAACTTATAATATAATAGATCTACAAAAGAGCAATTAACTGGAATTTTGGAATACTGTGTCAAGTTGTTGTGTGTTGTGTAGATGTGTATGTTATTAGTTGTACTTATGGTCACATCAGAGTTCGTTGCTTCAAAGTTTAGTGCAGGATCTTTCGATGTATATATATCAAGAATGCCGCCATTCTCTATTCTTACCTAACGCACAAGTTTTGTCAAAGGTGTGCTATTTGTATTTCGTAGACAAGTATGATATATTATATATATATATTCTTTATAAGAAAAATGTGGTATATTATTAAATAAAGTGCCTTAATTATTATTTCCTTGTTAATAATATCATGTCTGTTGAAGTTATGCAATGTTCTTTTTCCTTCTCACTATATGGTATCTAAATTAAAAATTTTAACACCTAAAATGGTATATATATATAGTTAAAATTTTAAGTTAAATAAATATAATTTTAATACATAGAAGTTAGCTAATAGTTGAGAGAATAATTTTATGTAGGATATATTGACTTGACCAATTGATAAATTATTAGTTTAATAATTTATGTGTTCGATGACTCTCATAAATTCATAGGCCCATAATTCATGTCTAGTTGATAGTTAGTGATAATTTTTGTCTATTAATAGTATTGAAATTCCGTAGTTATTTTTACGCTGTTTAAAATTGATTATTTTAGTTTTATCGTTATAGTACATTTATATTCTTTTATGTTCATGATATGTATGCTATAAGTAAGCTTTTTAATATTAATGTGTGAAAATACTTTGTTATACGTCAGTCAATATCTTGTCTACATCTTTGTATTAAATGAAAAAACTTAAAACATTATTGTTAATTTTATCAAAAAATTATTTAAAATGATTTGGATTGAAATGTAATAAATAAGTAATCATAATAGTAACTATACAAATAAAAGATACGAATGTAAGGATAGTAATTATAGGGGTCATTATCCTTAGGATAGGTGGGCTTGATTTTTAGTGAATTTACTTCTTTAGGGTAATGTTTTAAAATATACAGCCATACACATTCTAAAGCGATTTGAATAAGAGTATAAATTGTATATATATATAGTAAATTTTTTATTTACTTTATTTTATATTTACTTTTTCTTTATATATCGTCTGATCTCATTATTCGTGTTCTTATATCGAAACACCCTTTCCATTTCCTCACGGAAAAGAGCTCAATAATCACGTTCTATACCCTGTAACTACCATATATTAAAGATCCACACACTATCAAATTATTTGTACATCAATTTACAACAAATTAAATTAACATTCACACTACCCTCCGTCACTCACGGCACAATTAGCGACTTCCTTAGCACGAACACCTGTTCTGGACTATCTTCGTTGTACTCTATCTACCTCCTTCAGATCGTCCCCGCTCGTCGTCGGTCAGATGTCATTCCAAGCAAATTGTCTCCCATCCCCTATTTCGCTCTCATGCTTCCCTGTTCCTTTATTCGCGTTTGTACTATACTGTCGACTTACATATGGATCTTGCGTTCGCATGATCGTTGGTTCTTCTTCACGTTCTTTGTTTCAAAGGGGGGGACCCCCCTCAGGTGGGTTCCATGGACCTCCAACTACACACCTGAATATTCAACTCCGCTTAACACTTCCGTCTCCGGAAATTCCGGAGCCTCCTAACCATTCGCATTTTCCTCAGAATACAGTCTTCTGAGCTGAATCTCCCATATATTCGAGACTTTCTTTATGCAGTATCTTCGGCGAAGGCACTGATAGCGTCCCCCCTTATGGAGGGGGGACGCAGGAAGAGACGTATGAAATATCGTTCAGTGGGTATCATGCGCAGACTGTAAGAGGAAGGAAGACGTCTTGAAGGTGCAAGTAAAGTAGGAGAAAAAGGCGTACTGAGGTATCGAATAATTTCCTCAAGTGGTTCACACTATTTCTTGGTTAAAAGTAAGGGGGACCAAAAGCAATTCAGGTTTCAGGGTTCAGTAACGGAATTTTATAAAGTCAGAGCGAATAGTTATTATAGAGAGTGATGCTGGAAGTCAACCGCCGCTTAGAGGTGACCTTAAGACAGAGTCACCAAAACTCGCGTTTTAAAATTCAGGAAACAAGACTCTTATCATGCAAAGATCATAGAAAGATGATTATACCCAGAGTTTTTTGAAACTGTAGGTCGCATCTAATTCCGTTTTTCACATAATTTTTATGATTAATACTTGTGTTTTACCGCTACGTGGTAGAATTGCATCGCGCGAACTGAGATGCTATGTTGGCATAGATCGTGGAATGCGCAAGCTGCTGCATGGACGTGAGGCGAGAACAGGGCCAGTTCCATATAGACATCGAGCTGCGTAATCCGCTGTTTCTTTCTATATTACGGCAGTTAACGACGTGCGCCTCTCTCTTTCAGCAAGGTTTTAAATACAATATTCAGATCTCTAGAGCTTGTCCACCGGAAGTTCAAGTCGCTTTTCCTTAATCATGGCGAAAATAGACATACCGTGTCGTCTCTTTCTCGAAGTATTTCAATCATGTGTTTTATTTTAATTGGGAATTAAGAGACCACAAGAAAAAAGTAAGCCTAATTCTAGGAAGCTATAATGAGATGCTTTTGTGCAGTTCATAAGAGATAAACACGCGTCTACTGAGTAAGACGAGCCGATTCTCCAAGTAGTTCTCAGAGTGGACTAGTCTCGTCCCTCGTACCTCGAGTCAACAATACTTGAGCACGTTTTATTATAACACATTGTCTGTATGAGAAAAGTCTCACAAGAAGTGAGAACGTGCCATGATCGCGAAAACCACTTTAAAATTACATACTTGTTGTAGGCCTTTTGTAGAGAAATAACTTTCTATAACCTCTCATACTGCGAGTGCACGCCAAGACAATAAAAAACTGGGCGGTGTATCAAAGCACGGCTAGAGTCATACGGCAGTGTGCGCAACGTCTGGTAGGCTTGTATCTCGTCACCATCGCTCTCTATTTAACTATATTCTTTCAATGGAGCCTTATCACCAGCACGCCGACTCTCTGCGTGATGACTGTTTACACGGATTCGAGTGTTCCCATTGAAGTACTGCTCACCTATTAATCCTCGCTATTTATTTTTATTTACTTATTAGTTCCAAGTTTTGCAACCTCTCAAAAAACACTGTAATATTACCATAACCAGATCGCGTCTTGAAAATAATATGCTCCGATATCTAATTGACAGAGTTATATTAAGGAGTACTTCGTATAGCATAGTCGTCCCAAACTATGTCAAAGGACTAATCTAATTTCACACAGACCCGAAGAACTATCTTAAACAGCTCTAACGATTACAGAAATGTTTCTGTCAACCAAAGATGTATATTTCTATAATAATGCAAGATAAATCTTGGCTTTTTTCTATAATGCTTTTCCCGTAGATAATTGTGAGATCCATTTTTTACTGCAATTAGGTTTTTATAAACATACGGCTCACCAACTTGGTTCCATTCAGAGCCACGTTGATGAATAGAAGGATCGTAACTATATTAGATAGATCCGTATTTACTAGGAGGATTAATATATCGTGAGGCAACGAATAGAAATTCATTCACTGCCAAGTTAGAGAATACAATCCACAGACGAAGAGCTTACAATACAAGCAAATGCTATTTTTGACACTCTTATCATTAGGATAAATCTCAAAAGAAACAAATAGCTCTCGCGTTATCTCTAGAAAAGGTGATTCCGTGCATCTTTCTGGCAACTTCTTGCGAGAGCATAAAAAAAAAATCTTCCATCTGAAAAGATTTACGATTGGACCTCACGAAAATAAGTCTATTCGTATGTCTAAAATTCAGAGCGCTTCTGTGAAATCGCTCTACAAAGATATCGTGTTCGCTATATCAACAAGATGACAAACACAGGTATGAGTGATAAGGAACCAAGAAGCTTTGCCATACTCAACCTAGAAGTTACAACACAATAAGCTCCCAATGGCTTTGTCACTCATAATTTTGGCACTTGCCATCAATGTTTACTCAACAAATTTTGTCTTTTATCAGCAATAAACTAATTCATAATTTTGAAAGAAAATTGTATTTCTTGACCTTTGCTAGGAGAGCTATTTTTGGGTACACCAATCGCCGTCACTCCACATATAGTTTGTTGCTTGAGCGACCCAAAGGTACATAAACAATCACAAACACTCTACCTTATGCAGTTGAGGAAGGTATACATTATCTATCCCTTTAGAATAAAATATCAAAATAATATTTTGGAATTGGGGTGATTGTACTTCTAAGAGACTTGATGAGTTCATTTCTTCTATAGTACCTGGGAATCAAGTTATGCGGAATTGTTGGTAAATTATCTAAATCTAGATCTGATATTTTCGCTGGAAAATGCGGACAATGGAAGGAGCATTTTCTGTAAATTTAAAGCAATTTAGTGGAGAACCTGATAAGACATAGTCTGACTTTCTGAAAGAAGCATGCCACAATTGCGATAAGATCTTCATGAAATATTCATAAAGTTTATCACTCAAAAATGTTGACAAATGTAAAGCTGCCCATAGGAGATATGAAGAACATCTCAAAGAGTCAAAAAGAGAATAAAAAGGTTGAAAAAAAGAAAATTACCATATAGAGTCTATAAACTTGAAGAGCATAGAAAGATGTTAAAAACTGAAAGCTTTGACGGAAGAAGACGCTATAAAATCAAAAAATTCAGCATGCTTGCAGGAAGGAAAAAGTCAACCTAATCCCCCTTTAAACTTTTGTTGATCCACAGTGGACGTTATTCACCTAGGCTTATTAATGTAAATTTTTTATTATTTTCTTTTTGTTATTATTAAAACTGTTAACTTTTGGAAAAAATAAAAGGAATGCATTGGACGGCTATGGGAAGTATATGGCCGGAATTACTGAAAAAAAAGAAAATAAATTTTAAATTCATCCATGATGATGAACAATTCTAAAGTAAATTTTCTATGAATTTAATATGAAACTAGTAAATGAGGGTGTATAATGATTAATAGATATGTTATACGCCACAAATAACGAACACGCTGGTCTGGGAAAATTTCGGATTTGGTCAGGGAATTCAAATTCAAAATTTCAATGTGAACCCTGTATTTAGAAAGGGCAAATTTGATTTGTTCGCCATGACTGAAACAAAGAAGAAAAGGAAACAGTGAAAATGAGTGGTGTGGTTGTGGTAGTGAATGAGAGGAGGGGGAGAGAAGGAGTTGCACATTTTGTTGAGTGACTTGTTGTACAGGTAGATTTTGTGTGTGTGATACTAGAATTGTAAAATTTAAGTTTGAATAAGGTCAAGGTATGTGGTGGTTTGTGACGTTATAGTCCATCCTGAGGGAAAATGGTTTGAAGAGAGTGACGATTTTCTGGATAATCTGAAATGATGTTTTTGGAGGGGTGGAGTAAGGAGCCTTCAGATTGACTGAGTGGGGACCTAAATGTTGAGATAGGTGTATCAGAAAAGGATGTTATAACAGGTGGTTTTAGGTGTTGGGAGAGAAATGAGAATGGTAGGAAGGTTGATTGATTTCTGTGAGGGAGAAGTAGTGTGTAAGTAAACTTTCTTTTAAACACAAGAGTATCCATAAGTTACTTAGAGTTGTGTAGTGTAAGAGGATGGTATCAAAAGGGAAAAGTATTAATTTGATTTTGTAGTTGGGAAGAAGAAATGTCCTGAAAAGATATGTTGAATGTTAAACAGTGAAGGGATTTGAGTTGGATTATCGGATCATTATGTTTTCTATGTAAAATTAAGTTAGTGGGGCTTGGATGGAGAGGAAGGTGATGAGGAAGAGAGTGCAAAAATAAGAGAGAATTTAAATGAACATAGGTAATAAGGATAAGTATCTAAGAACACTCGCAAGAATAAATCAGTTGCAATGTGAACAGTTGAAACTGAAACAAATCTGGGAGCAATGAAGGAAGCAATTGTTAGCAGCGCAAAAGAAGTATGTGGATGTAAGAATGTTAACAGTGAGTGGTGGAATGAAGCGGTTAAAAGTAAAAAAAGAAGCGTGGTGAATGTACTAAAAGCCAAGATGATTGAAATTTCAAAAGAAAGATGTGTGGAATTATATAAGCAGGAAAAAAGAAATACTAAACGGTGCATACGTAGGAGAAAAGAAGAGGGTTAAGATGAAAGTTTGGAAGGAGGATGAATGGGGACTTACAAGCTCTTCTGGAAGGAAGCGAGAAAGGTTAAGAATTAAAATAAGGGGAACCTGCTTGGAATAATAAATAGGGATGGCGCTTTTGTAACTGATGAAATGGATGTGAGGGGGGTGTGGAAAGAAAACTTCGAAACTGTAAATCATTGGCAGTAATGAAGAGGTGCATGTGAATGTGTATGGTTTGATGGTGCAAGAAGGAATAGGTATTTTGGGATGAGCGTCATTAGCCAAGTAGAGTTAGAGAAAGCTGAAGAATTGGTAAATCTGTGCAGGCTATAGATGAAATTACTGGTGAAATGATCAAGAACGGAGGGATTTATGGTGATTGATTGGATTTGGAAGGTGATGTAATAAAGCGTTTATGTAGGGTATAAGTTCTGAGGGATTTGAAGGAGAGCACTAATAGTACCCTTATATAAGGGTAAGGGAGATAAGGTTAACTGAAGGAATTATAGGCATTAATTTTATTGAAATGTTGTAGGGAAGATATATGCTGGTATTTTGGTGGAAAGAGTGCGTCGGATGACTGAAGGACTGGATTTGGTGAAGAACAAGTGCGTTTAGGAGTGGTAGAGGATGTGTGACCAAATTTTTATATTAATTGAAACAAATGAATGAGAAATTGAGGGAGAAGAAGGAATAAATTGGTATTTAGGTTTTGTAGATTTTCAACAGGTGTATGATAGGATTAATAGGGAAGCTTCTTATGGCAGGTGTTAGTATAATATGATGTGTTTGTGTAGGCTTCTGAATGGAATCAAAAGTATGCTTTGACGGAAGTGAAGCGTGTGTAATATATGTATAGTACAAATGTAGATTAGGTATTTATATTATATAGCTGTGAGAGTGAATAAGCATGTAGTTATGTGTTATTATGTCTCTCACTTATTATGGTTTAATTTTCATTAGAGTGTTAAATGTGTATTGATGTAGGTGTTATTAGAAAGATAATTAGAGTGGGTATAATAGGTAGGGCTAGGATAAATGGTGTTAGATGAGAGAAGAATGGTAAAGTAGAGACTGCAGAAACATTACTCTATAGTTTGACTAATTACGTTATTATGTGGATGTATTTGGTTTTTTGATGTGTGTGTAATCTGCAGTAGAAGTTAAGTAGTGAATTTGAGTAGATAGTAGATATTTTGAACATGACGGTGTGAGTAATATAATAAGGAGGTGAGCTTATGAAAGTAAACTTATTGATTAGAGTAAGTAAGGTTATTAGTTTATTGAGTGTAGGACAGTCTCTACTATAGTGTGATGTATTTATGATATAGGATGGTTTAGCAGCTTGAAACAAAGGTTCTACTTTTAAAATGATTTAAGGAATATGTTGAATGTGAAAAATAGGAACGGAATAATTGAGTCAGAATGTAATATCGAATTAGTGTGAAGGGCAGGAATATAGTGTGGTTACTGTTATTGAAATCTCGTTGTGATTGGATATATTAGGATAAAGGGACTAAATTATTGAAGTGCTCTATGAGTATACATTATCAATAGAGGATATGTTGTACCTGTTATTTAATATATAGTGGTGTAGAACTTAGGTCTGGAAATGTAAGAGGGATTAATTACATAAAAATATCATTTGATAATGTTACAGTATATAATAGACGACAGAAATACTTTAATGGAGTGGTGTGTAGGAGAAGAATTGATAAAATGTAGAATGAACGTATTCTGATGAGATGATGTGTGTGATTATTATATATATGTTGAATAATATGCTAAGTAGCATTTGAAAATATATTATGTTTCATTGAGTAGGAAATAAGATATGTATCGAATGGTCATGTTGGTTAAGTCGTGTGATTTACTTCATGTATAATAGAATGAAGTTGGTGAGTGTTTTTGGAATCACCAATTTCACTAATGGCCGAGAAATCCGAATTGAAACCAAAGTGTATTGTATTTCCAGGCATCATTAATAATGCTCTGGTTAGTTATGAGAAATTGAGTTTGGCAAGAGGCCGTATGAAGGAAGAGTGGATGAAGAAGTAAGCGATAGAAGAAATAATGTAGCAACAGTTGGTGGTTGTATAGTAAAAGGTCAAGCTGAGGGTGATTATGTTGTGTTCTGGCCACATCTTTGGCCAAAGATTAGCTGTATAGAAACCCATACTGATAACGAGGTTAAATAGCTAATAGTGAGGTCTTACTGCTGGTTCTCAGTGTCGTAAATCTTTCCTTAAGAGATAGAGGATCAATTTCGTATCTGACTTGCTGATCTGAGTTCAGCTCACTCAAGTATATAGGTTATATATAAATAGGACAGTAAGAGATTAGAGCAATATATTGCAGACATGAATGTATATGTGTCTTACATTATACAACTTTCTATTATCCAGGATGTGTGAGTGTGTCAACGTCGACCTTTTTTCCCACAGTCTCTAAGGAAAGAAAGGATATGGTTGATTTATTTTTTTTGCTAAAATTTATTTCTATTCATATATAATATTATATAATATTAATAATATATATATATATATTATAGTATAATATATATATATATATATTTTTTTACTATTTATACTAATTTAACTTATTCAGAAATATAGTTGGAACAATATTTTAATATGATTATATTGGCTATATATTTCTTCTTAGAACTGATTCGTTGATATAAATATATTTGTTTAATTGCTTACTTATAATAGGCTCTTGGGATGTTTAATAATTATTATGAAAGTTATAAACACAGGTTTTTTTTTAATATAATAATTGTAAATTAATAAGTTCACGTAAATCTGATTAGTCATCAAATATATTGCATTCCTCAAGTCTTTCTATGTACCCTTTGACTTGTAACTTTTCATCACTGCTCGCTTCTCTCTTCTTTCTGCTCTTTCTTTTCCTCTCCTTCTCTTTGATCATCCCTCTCCTCTCTCTCTCTCTATCATCTCTTTGCTTCTCTGACTTTCTCTCATACTCGTCTTCCACTCTCTCCTACCCCAGTCTATCTGCTTCTTTTCGCTTCTTCTCTCTTCTCCTCACATCTCTATATCTCATCTCTCCTCGATCCTCGTGACTCTTCTCTCTTTCTCCTCTGCTCTCTCCTTTCTCCTTCTTTCTCTTATTCTCTCTCTCTCTGTTCCTCTAAGGCATCACTCGTCAATATGTGAAGTTTATGAACTACCTTCTCTCTCTCCTCTTCCTCTCTCTTTCTTTTCACTCTCGCTCGTTCTTGTCTCCCTGCTCTGCTGCTGCTCTCTCCCTCTCTACGGTCTTTCTTTCATCTCTCTCTATTCGAACTAATTCTCTCTCTTCTACATCATCTCTCTCCTCTTTTCTTCGCTATTAAAGCCTCTCTCTCTTACTCCTTCTCTCTCTCACTTCTATCTTATCTCTCTCTCACTTACTTCCTCTCTCTCTTTCTCCATCTCTCTCTTCTCCCTCTGTCTCTGTTCCTCCCTCTTCTCCTTGCATCATCCTTCTCTTACTTCTCTCTCTCACTCATCTACTGCTCCTCTGTTCTATCTGCTTCTCTTTCTATTCTCTTTCATCGTTCCTCTCCTTCTCATCATCTCTAAGCCTACTATCTAGATTACCATGATGCAAATACTAACGATAAAGATATACGTTTATAATATATTCATAACTATTTATTACTCTATATATATATATATATATAGGTGAGTTTAGTTGAGTATCCAATAATAAATCTTGAGGCCCGAACCTTACGATATCGTATATATAGGCTGTTATGACATGGGGCTCCAAGAGGAGGGTGTCAACCCTAGCCAAGATAATTATTGTACAAGCACAGATCTCAAAATTTATTACTTTCATCTTACTAGGATGTAAAAAATTAATAGTTTTTAATCTCTTTACCTCTGTATTTGTGTGTTTGTTTCTGTCACCTCCATACAGCTATTTTTCCAATTCAATATTATTTTTGCTTTCTTTGAAATCTGAAATCTCTCTCAATTAAAGAAACTTCAAATACTACGCAACTTGTATGGAGCTTATTTAGTATTTAGTGGCGATATCAAGTGATGCACAAAATATAAAAAAGTACGAGAAATCACAGCCTACAATAAACTACATTAAATCTCCTAGCAATATTACTCGTGCCTGATAGTTATCTGCTGTGAAATTCCTAACGTCGATGAGCTCTATTCCTCAAATAATTTTCAAAAGCACTTGTCCTTCAACAATGGCTCTCTATGTTTCAAAAACTCCCACTCGACGTTACATATTCTGAGGCAATTTGCTTAAAAAAAATATCTATCAAATATTAATTAACAATTTTCTCTTTGGAATAGTTTCTTTTCCTCTAATAATTCATTGCTTTTTAATACCAGATAGCATCCCGCTGAAGTAGATATGTAAAAAATGTCTCGACAGTTAGCGGAGCCACTTAACATAGAATTTCTAAAACGAAATCTCTCCACAATTTATACTGGCAATGTATATATCTATATCTTATAAATAGCTTGAAATAGCTTTTCACTCATAACACTTATCACTCTTATAGATAGCGACTCATAAGTGAAGCTATTAATTACCTCCGTATTACTATATATAATATATATAAATCATAACCTACTACTATACAAAAAACATCTTAAATAGTTTAATTTTTTTATATAAATAGATGTTTAATATATATACTATATATTATATATTTAAATCTATTATCTTTTATCATGTAAGTAGAGCTTACTTCCATAGCTCAGACGTTATGAGACATGACGAGCTGTAGCAAGCGAAGAGTGCTCAGCGTTCGAGACTGGGTGGTATTTGCCATGCCGTATTTTCTTCGAGAAATGTAGAGTCGGTTTCCATTCGATCGTAGATAACTCTTAGGTTTGCGATCCCACTCACGCCACGTGTTACCAATGTGGAAGAATTACTATTGAGTATAGTTGTCACT
>JABUQX010099840.1:22500-27805 GCA_015478945.1 Trachelipus rathkii
TAGCCATACTACTACTCTATATTAAATATAGAGCGTATATATATACAAATATTATTGATCATCAAAAATTTTAAAATAAAGCATAGTAAGCAGTAAACTTCGACCTTTTCCTAAATATTATAAAGACATTATTTGTAAATATTATTAATTTCTATAAATTATGTTATATATATTCAAATAATATTATTGCAGATTATACACCTGGATATCAGTAAATTACAGTGATATATTATATATTAACGATATATAATTTACTATATCATTGTTATATTTACTAACCTTATTTAAATAAAAAATAGTATGAGTACTAAGCAAAATTTTAGTAATCTTATACGTTATTAAAAACATAATAGTCGTTTTATATTAAATCTAGTTATTCTGCTTTTTTAGTATTTATCTGGTCATAACTATAAATATTTTATCATAACATAAATATAATTATTATATTATATTATATTAATTTAATATATATGTATTATATTATTATTATTATTATTATTATTATTATTATATATTATTATTATTAATATTTTTACTTATATATATATTAAATATACTATGATTCACTTTAAATGAAGCCAGAATTAGTAAATTATGAAATCCGTTTACAAAAAATAAAATCTTATTTATTATTTAATTATTAATTATTATTTTTAATTTTATTATTATGTATTATATATTTATCATCTCATTATAATAATTACTCATTAATAATTCGGAAAAGAATATCTTGCGGATTTCTTCGGAGATATAAATATTATTAATATGATTCTATAATAATCTTAATTGTATTATAATTTAATTATTACTTTTATTATTATTATATAAATTATTATTATATTAATTTATATTATTATTTATATATAGTTATCTAAAATTAACTGACGACTACTACTAAATAAGACATATGTAAATGTACTTATTAATATTTTTCAAATTACTTATAAAGCACTGAAGTACTTATTATTGTGGTAAGTGACTATTAAATTTCGTAATTTATGTTGTCAAAATATATTTAAATTTTATATTATTAATTAAAATTTTTAAAGTTTCATTTCTTCCTTTAGAAAATAATAAACATAGATAAAATGAAGCTTATATATATATTCAATAATTAATAGTAATATTTTTATTCACATATCTATATATATATTGAAATTATTATAGCTTAATATTCTTGAAAACATATCCCCATATTTATTTTATGTTTTATTTTGCATATATACTTTGTGTTATTGGTTTTTTGGGCTGGGATTTTTTGTTTATATATAATATAATTATAATACGATGTTATTTCATTCATTATTTCTTATTTACTATCCCATTATTTATTAATATTATTCGATATTATTATATTATTATAATCATTATAAAATAATGTAAATTTAGACTTTTGAAATAAATTTCCAGATATTGGAGAGTATATTTTAATTGATTCTTTTTTATTTCTTATTTACTTTATATATATATTATTTATTCGGCACCGTACCAGTATTTGCACCTGTCACAATTTCTAATCTGTACTTCCTCTAGTATAATATATACTTCTCATGATCTATTACATATTATTCATCCTATCATACCTATAACTTTATTATGATTTAGTTATATATCACTACTCTCAGAATAGTGTATTTTATAAAATAATATAAATTTATTTTTGAGGGACATCTATATTTGTTGTTGTTCATAGAGGTTTTTTTTTTATGAGTTTTATTTTTATGAGAGCCTAATTATTTTGAAATCAATAAATAAAGAGTCAGATAAACCAGACTTATTCATATTCCCAACTAGAGTATCTAATATAATTGAATGAATATAATATATATATATAATATTTATTAATATATATATATATATATATATATATATATATATGTATAGGTTATATAATATAATTAATATTTTATAATATATTAATAATATATATATTATATATATATATAAATTAAATATAATAAATAATTAAATATACTAATATATATTATAAAATATAATTAATTATTAAATATATAATAATATTATATATATAATATATAATAAATATATTAAATATTAATATAATAATAATATATTATATATAATATATATATAATTAATTATATATATATATTAAATATTATATATATTATATAAAATTTATATATATATATTATATAATATATA
Organism: Trachelipus rathkii; assembly: GCA_015478945.1. Taxonomy (NCBI): domain Eukaryota; kingdom Metazoa; phylum Arthropoda; class Malacostraca; order Isopoda; family Trachelipodidae; genus Trachelipus; species Trachelipus rathkii. Next base: position 24,667 of record JABUQX010099840.1, read on the forward strand.
TATTATAATAATATATATATATATATATAATAACTATATAAATATATATATATTATATTAATATATAATAATGTATATGTAATAATATATATGAGTATATATATAATTATATATATATAAAATTATATATATCATGAAAGTTTTCGGAACACTAGAGATTATGACTGCTATTCACATAATAATCATAAACTTGTAATGTATAATCATAATATTTATGTAATGTTTTTCAATTAATAATTTATGAGAATACATTTCAATAAACGAAGAAAGCTTTATCAAAAACCTATATCATTAATGCGGAGCCAATTATTATCTACACTCACACCTACTATGAGTAAGTCATAGTTTGTATTCACTTATATCAATATCATTCATTAATATTTCGTAATTATATATAAAATATTCCGTTACAAAAATATATCTCTATCTACTTAAACAACGCATTTATCATACAAGTCAACATTCACTTTATTTTATTATCAAAATCATATTTTGAGCACTGTCATATTTGAGAGGTTATTTTCATGACATGATTTAAACCGTTAATTTATTTATTTTTTAAATAAAATATTTATTAAATATGGTAATCGTTTTACATATCCTTTAAATCTCTGTGATTCTGTCTCTTCCTTTCGATAAATATAATTCCAGATAAATCTTTTAATATATGTCAGGTCGCACATAATTAATATTTATTTAATTAACATTAAATCTCTCTTTAACCTAAATATTTTATATGTAAGTTATAGTGAATTCAGAGCATCTCACATATTTATTATTCATCAACCAAAAACCTATACTGATTAATTATATATATATATGTCCTGTATATTATGAGAATAATGTATTTCTCACTTATTATGAGATCACATTTTATTAATTGATATTCTAATATATAACAAATATAAATACTAATTATTGGTACCAATATTAATATATATATAATATATAATTAGCTAACTATATATTATAACCTACTGTGTTATATAACTTAAATATACAAGGTATTTGAAATTAGGTATTATACCTCTTTGGGTATATTAAAACTTGTTTCCTATGAGAGAGAGCTTTGAGGCACAATCTAGCTTTCATTATTATACAATTAATAGCCTATAATATATTATAAGAGTTTTACTATTAATTAATCTGTGACTAAAACGTATTATCCTCACTCTTACTCTCTGAATTGATCTAATCATAAATAGAAATAACATAATATAATAAATACAATAACTTAACAGGTAGAAAATAAATTATTATTTTTAAAAAACGGAATTCCAATTATAATATTTGTTATATAAAGTAAATAAAACTGAAGAAGATATATGCGGTACTTAACGAAAACTGGAATCTAGAATAATTAGCACATAACACAGCGGCTCATACTTCTTTAATAAGGAGTTAACATAAAAAGACATGAATTTAAGAAATATCTAGCCGAAACACTTAGTACGAGGAACCGTACACTGCTATGAGTTATAGTCACGTGGTTAGCTATATAGCTCTACAATAAAAAGGCGATAAGAGTTAGAGAACTAAAGAGTTATATTATTCGTTATAATCATATCTATCGTCTTTCCATACAAGTAGAATGACCTTACGAAGCCCGACACGTTTGCAGAAGAGGAAGGGAGTGAATCAAGTACCCCACGCGAAAGCCGGAGATACCCTGAATCATTCATTCCATATCTTTGTACGAATTTATAATATTTTTATAGTATATAAAGTCAATAAGTAATTGATTTAATCACAGATCAGTATAAATATAATTGCGACCAAATATCGATAAAATAAATCGAAGGTTTACAAGTAGTAGTATATTAATAATTAATATATCTGTCAAGTTTAAAATACCTGATCGAACATTTCTTTGTGTTACTTTGCGTATCATAATCACAGTATAAATAGGTATAAAAAAATATTAAGAGTTATTTAATTTATCTTGATTTAGCTATATTATATCCGACGAAAATACTAACTATTGACTATATATACTGTAGAATGGTATCGCCTAAAGAGTTAAGCATGGTTACAAAAGTAGTATGTGAGGTATAATTAAGGCACTAATTAATTAATTATTTTATATCATTATATTATTAATATTATAACGTATTATAATTGAATCAATTTAATTACCATTTTTATGAGTAATTAGTGAGTATGGTGTGTGTGAGTGAAGAAGCAGATGAATATTGTACAGTACGCTATCAGAATGACGATAATAATACATCACTCATATTTCTAGGAGCATGCTGTTTAGATAAGTGAGAGATTCAGAATTCTTGAGCTCTTATAGATAATGAATCTACGTCAGTGTTGAGCACAATTCAAAAAATGCAATCTTTACTATTGATTCATCTCTAAATTATACGCTCTCAACTGGTCTTCTTACTTTTTAAATTTTAGTAGACGTTTTTGGTAATCAAAACAAATTTCTGCTATAGAAAAAAAATCATCATTATAAAATAATAATATATATATTGAAATGAAGAAAACATCGCATTAAAACTTAAAAAAAAGAAAACAATATGCGCAGTAAAAATTTATATCGATTAATTATCACTGAGAAGAAAGCGGGGATCGATGTAGTAAAGATGAATGACTAATTTTATTAAATATATTAATAAAATATTTTTTTGGATCACACTAATATTAAAATGCAAGAAGCAACATATAAACGCTTATTCGTAAATGTTGACGCGCACTGAGTATATAATTATATAATATAAATATATATATAATATATATTATATATAAATTACAGTATACTTTGCTTTTAGATTACAGCGAGCGTGTTAGCTTGAGTATATTATCACTTAGACTCAACTATATCTATAAATATTAAATTAATAAATATATATAATATATATATATAATATATATATTATATATATATATATATAATATATAAATAGTATATTAATATATATATACTATATATTACATATTAATCGAAAAAGAAACGAAGTACTTGCGAAGGTATATCACTATATCATTATCTAAATTTTATTTTATTTTCTAGATATTATTTAATTTCTATTTTCCCTATAGATGATAGTACATATCATTAAAATTTTAGCAAGGAAAATTTATATAAGAAGTTGTCTCAGAAATATTATCCATTTTGGGTAAGGGTATG
>JABUQX010099841.1:2500-10000 GCA_015478945.1 Trachelipus rathkii
AAGTGAACTGAAAGTACAGGACAGTTTATAAGCCCTTTTGCCTTTGACTCGACCCTGTCCAAAAGCCGGTTGAAACCAGAGCCCCCCAGATATGAGAACAGTACTCTATACAAGGGCGAATGAAAAACGCTTGTATGCTTGGAGTAACTGAGAAAAGGAAAAAAAAGTCTCGCAGTCTAAACAGAACTCAGTTTTCTTTAAGGCCGCCCTAGCAACCGTTGTGATGTGAAGTTTCCAAAAGACATCTTTTTGTTTATGTTAAGGCCAAGGATGTTATATTGTCAACAGGAGAGACGAGAGAACGTCGCAGGATAGGAAAGTTAGAAGGTGCTTTAAGAGGGAGATTTGTAGAAGTTGGGTTTTTAAAGAATTGACATTTCAACACAAGATTGAGACCGACCCACTCGGAAAATTCTTATCCGATCAGCCAAGAATAGAATCGGAAATAATTAAGAGAAGAGAGGCAATTCTAGAAGTAAAAGAGGGGGCAGAATTAAAATGAGTTGAAGAATGAAAGGGTCCGAGTCCATCGGCATATGAGTGGAATAGAGTTAGATGTTGCAGGTGAGAAGATCAATTAAGCGGAAAAGTAGGGAATAAAGTAGGAGATAAGACGAAACCCTGGGAACACCACCACTATTGACAGAAAAAGAAGAAGAATTCGCTCCATCAACCACAGCCGATAGAGAAGAGAAAGGAGGAAACCCAAGGAGGGGAGCTTGGAGAGCAGTGGACGCGTGCCATATCCGGTCAAATGCTTTGGATATGTCAGGCGCCACCATGCAAGTCTCCCCGTAGTTCTAAGAGCGGAAACCATAAATCGGTTTAAATAGGAAAGTAATATCGCCAGTAGACCGCTGAACGCCGAAGCCGTACTAGGTGATCGGAAAAGAGAGAATGAGATTCCAGATGGTCTAAGAAAATGAGAATTGAGAAGGGTTTCAAAAGATCTTAGATAGAATACAAGTGAGAGCTATAGGACGATAGTTAGAAGGATCAGAGCGGCTTCCTTTTTTCGGAATAGGTGAACATGTGCTTTGTAGTTTATTTCTATTAGAGGGGGAAGATTAGTGGATTACCAGACTGTTTGATCCATAGTTTTGATGTAGTTCTTGGGATTTGTTTGTATGTTTGTTGAGAGTTGTGGTTGTTGTCATTACTGGAAATTGTGGTTGGGAATAAGGTTCGGAGAACATTTAATTTCTTAGTTGTTTTACTTATGATATTTTGAAAGGGTGGGTGTAGAAGGTGAAGTGGGTGTCGAGGTATTCCGAGTATTTTTGGGTAATTTTGCTTAGGGGAATGATGGAGTTATTTAGGGTTTCTTGTTGGTGGAAGGATGATTGGTGTCTGTCAGTGGTGATCATGGTAATAGATAATTTCTCGGCTGAGGCCGTCATTCTTTTCGATGATAACCAGGCTTCTAGGTGATTTAGGCAAGTCTGGGAGAGGTTTGTGGCAGTGGGTACTGAGGGATCTGATATGGTTATAGTTATATCGTCTGCATAGGTTATTATTTTTGAATTGGGAGGTTGGGGGTAGAGAATATCATTTCGTAAATAGTTGTTGAATAGGAAATGGGGATAGGATGGGCACCCTGAAGAGACTCCTCCGTTTCTTAATTTTACCGTTTTAGAGTTTTGGTGCTTGCTGGATACTTGAGCTCCATCCCCTCTCTGCAAAGGATTCTTAACAGAACCTGAAACTGTCAACCACCTCCTGCTGAATTGCCCCATTCAACACTCCCTACAGAACACAAATCAGATCACCTCCCTAAGAGACCTGTGGCTCCACCCGGTGGAGGTTGCTGCGTTTCTGAAAATGACTTGGACTCCCCAAATAAGAGGAGCCCAGGGGCAATAAATAAATAAATTAATAAATATTATATATATATAATATATATATATATATATATAATATATATATTATATATATAATATAATATATATATAGATATATATATATATATATATATATTATAATATTTTATAATATATATTATATATATATATATATATATATATAATTATAATATATATATTATATATTATATATATATTATATATATATATATCTATATATATATATATATTAGGTGGTTCCAAATTTCTTATGAAATTTTTTCTTTTTTGGCAGTCTGAACCCTGCAAATTATGAGGTATGATAACAAAAGATTGTATTTAAATTTTTACGCTGATTGAGCAATATTTAATAGTGACACAATGCTGTTGAAATATAGGAATACATAGCTTTTCCACACCACCCCTGAGGTAGCTATAACAGGTGCGTTTTTTTTAATGTGGTATCCCCAAGAGGCCTACTCCACAACTTATTCAATTCATTTATTTAATTTTTATTACTTATTATATGTTTATTCCTTATTTTCATAACTTTTTCAGCTGTTTCTTTGATATTCCTGGAAATTTTTCCCTGTGTCTTTCTATAACTTGAAGAATGTATTGCATTTCCTCCTCGTTTTTTGTTAGGTGATTATTATAGTTTTGCACTAGTGCAATAGCTCTTTCGGCATTGTCGTTGATGACATTTATTGATTTGGTAACTTCTTGTGCATTCTTATAGTCCGTTCTTTCGTTCCATTCCAATGGGTCAACCTTGAGAAAAGTGGAGTCCAAACGTAATTTATTGAAGAACAAATGACTGCATTCTGTTATAAAGTCGGCAAGTGTTTTGTTATGAAGTTGATCTTCATCCTTAAATACAAAACGTTTATCTGGCTTATCTACACTTGTTCTTCTTGGTTTATGCAGAGCTTCAACCATCTTTCGTTTCATTTCAACTGGTACTTCATCATCCATAAATGCAAGAGCTGCAAGTTCTTCTCCTAAATACCACAAGTGACGTTTGAGAGCTTTACTAGCTACTACTGATAATTCATAATCGTCACAGCATTCCAGCTCTTGAAGGTACTTCAAGTCATTTCTTGGGGCTGAAGCTGCTGATGGGGCTGAAAACCAATTGGGAACATAAAACCTTACAGCAAAGTTCGCAAATCTTGTCATTGCAGCTGCTTCTTGCTCTGTCATATTAAACTGCGACCTAAACAAGACTATTTTCAATGAATAAATGACTCGTGCCATCCATCGTGCTCGATGTAGAGCACCAGGTTTACGAAAAGAAAACCGTTTCTCAAGGTTCCCACATAAATAAACAACTGTCAGCTCCAATAGTTCTCTATAATCATCCCGTGGGTGGCTTTTCTTTAACTGCTCACTACAAAAAGCTAAGACATTTTCTGTCCATGAATCACTAATACTCACTATCTCATACTTTTCTTTATTAATTTTTTTTCCAAAATTTCTGGAAACGTTTGAACAGGTCAATGTCTGGTCCTGATGAAATACAGTAACATTTGCTGAAAGCAGCAGATATGACTATTTCGTGAATATGATGTCGACATGCAAAGGCCAGAAGACTTCTTTTCAGCTTCTCTTCTATAATCCTACAAGCCCCACTTTTGGTTCCGGTATTGCTTGCTGTTGTGTCAAAACACATTCCTACTATGCTATCTTCCAAATTCCAATCTTTTAGGCACTGTACTACAACTTCTGCAACATTTGCACCGGTTCCTCTCAAAAGTTTTGGAACACCCAGCAACTTTGATTTCCCTCCACCATGTACGACGATCGCTAGACGTTCAACCTTGTCTTCTCCGGTTACATCCAACAATAACTTACCATCCCAGTGTACAGATGTCAGTAAACCACCAGGAAATGTTTGTTTAATATCCTCAGCAATTGCTTTACGAACGTCAGACCTTCGCCGCCGTAATGTACTTCTGCTTAATACAATATTATCAACTTTTTTCCCAAGCGCATTTGCAGTAGCTGTTACTACTAACATCGCACGTCGATCACTCATTTTCGATCTATCCAAAGCCATTGCTAAGTCAGGGGTTATGATTTTATGACGTTCCTTTGAACTCTTACATGGTTCGACTCTGGACGGTCCAGGTTGGGGTTCTTCACTGCTAGAGGAACTACCACCATCCACACTAGTACATTCTTGCAGAATACGTAATTGTTCCTCCTGCCGACGAACTTCCCTTTTAATTCTATTACTTTCTTGTTCTTCCCTTTTACGCTTTCTTTCTTGTTTTACAGTATATTTTTTATCCACATTACTCATATACCCTCGCCTACCTTTTTCTCTCTGAGCTTTAAGAAAAACTCTATCTTCTTCATTTGATATTATTTTCATTGCGTTTGCATGTGCGATATCAAATAAATCATTTAAGCTTTCTTTAAAGATAGTCTCTTTTTCAATTTGTATTTGACTTCTTGATTTCAATTTTAAAAGTGATCTGTATTGTTCATATGTCTTTCTAATCTTGGTTAAAACATCCTGTTTGGCCTTCGTGGGTAACTTTGCTCTATCCCAGAAGTCATATATTTCAGAATATATTATATTTGAAGCCTCCTTTACTGATTTCTTATTGTGTGTCAGCCAAAACAGACGACGTAATACATCGCCAATTGATGGAAGTTTTGATCTACAGGTCATGATTTCTGATATTTGCCCAATAAGCCAAACATGTGTATCCGATCTTGTTTGACGTGATTGAGACATTCTACATAAGAAATTTAAATAATTATGACACGGCAAGCACGTAAATTTTGACACAACCAACACCTATAACGTCTACAGCACAACTGACAACCCGCTACAGTTTACTCAGCCACGCGCAACTTTCTTTGCGCATGTGTCACCATTAAATGTTATTTTTTTTACTTCAAATTTTAAATAGAGTATTTTTACGGTAAACGTCACATCTTAGAACGTTCAGAATGATACATTTCTTAATTTTGATTTTTTGGACCACACTAATATATAATTATATTATATATCTATAATTATATATATATATATATATATAATATATATTATATATATATATTAATATATAATTATTATATATATATTATAGTTATATCAGTATATATATATATATATATATATAATTATATATATATATATATATATATATTATATAGTTTGTATATTATATATATATATAGTATATTATATATTGTATATATATAATATATATTATTTTGATTGTGTGGTAGTGTAGTGTAGTAGAGGTGATATGTATTTATATTGGTATTAGTATTTATATAGTATTTATGGTGTTGAGGTTGATTAAGAGGTGAGAGTTTTTACAGAGCGATTTAATATAGAAATGCGAATAGACGTAAAAAGATTGTAATGCAGTATTAATTAAAATATTATTTGATTCCCATCTGGGTTGACATAGTGATTTTATCATCGTATCTTCCTCGATAATATGATATAATTGCTCGTGCCAAGAATTTGTAATCCTATTTAAATAAACTACAAGTTCCTTGACGATATGGGTCTTTTTTTCTCCATATATATTACGGAACATTTATTGGTGCTCTCAGTCTGTCACATATGCAACTCCTTTTCGAAAGGAAATGTCAGAATGTTATATAGAAGTAATGATGATTAAAAGAAGTATGAAGAGATTAGAAAAGTTATAGAATTATGAAGAAGAAGAAAAGAAGCTAAGAAGAATGTATAAGGTAGATAGAAGAAGAAGAAGAAGATAGAATAGTAAGCACAAAACAATTAAGAGACATGATATATAGAAAAAGAATTAGAAAAAAGATAGAAGAAGAAGAAGAAGAAGAGTAAGAAGAAGTAAGTATTAGTATAGATAGAATAAGGAAGTAAGATAGAGAAAAATTAGTTAGATAGAATGATATGTAAAGAGAAAGAGAATGTATTATGAAGAAGAAGAAATTGTTGTAAAAGAGATATGAAGATTAAGAATGTATAGAGAATGTATTAGAAGAAGAAGAAAAAAAAGAAGAAGAAGAGAGATAGTTATATGTAATGAAGATAGAAGAAGAGAACGTAGAAGAATGATAAAAAGAAAAGAAAAAAGAAGATAGAAGAAGTTATATGATTATAATTGTAAGAGAGGTATATTATATTATATAGTGGACGTGGTTCCTCTATAATTTTGTTCATTCAAGTTCATTTCTCGGCAGTCTACCACACTTCACAAGAAAAGGTAATTTATTTATTTTCTGTATGTGGTTAAATTAGTGTTATCAATATTTTATATTTGGTAATTTCGTAATATTATTGAGTATAATTTAGTTTTAATTTCATTTTTGGTTATGGAATTATGTGTATGCGATTATTATTATTATTAATTATTATTATTTATGGATTATTATTGTATTAATTTATTATTATTTGATTATTATTATTATTATATGTAAGGTGATTATTATTATTATTTTATTATTATTTATTTGATTATTAATTATTATTATTTATTGATAGTTTCTTAATATATGTATGTATTATGTATTTTTATTTGATTGATTATTATTATTATTTTTTTATTATTTTAATTATATATATATTAATTATTAGTTATGTTATTATTATGTATTAGTTATTGATTATTTATATGTATTGATTTATGTATTGATTATTGATATTATTATTATTATTTATTATTATTTAATTATGTAGTTGATTATTGATTTTAATTAATTATTATTGATTATATTGTTGATTAGTTTATTATTATTAGGATGTATAGTATTTTAGTGTATATGTTTGTGTAGATATATTATAATGAGATATATTGATTCAAGTCATTTAGTGTGATATATATTCTGTTCTATATATGGGTTATTCATTATATCTAGATCTAGTTATTGTATGTTTCTAATTTTTATTTATACTATTGTATTGTTTCTTTCGTCCTTTGTTAGATATGAATCGTGACGGTTTTTTATGATTTCCCTTATTTTCTTTGTAGATGTTAAATGCTTCTTTCTGTGAGATTGTTGGATGTACATTTATTTATACGTACTTTACTTAAGGATACATTTATATCGATTATAACTGATGCGTGGATTGTAATTTACTTGAATCTCCTTTGTTTTATTGTTCGGGTGTATTATTAGGTGACAACCAGATTGATTCTATCCGACAGAAGCGGTAGGAAAACTTCAATTGATTTTATTTTATTAGTGGTATCAATTATGATTATTATATATATATATATTGTATATTATATATTATATATAAATGATATAGTGGTATATATATATATTAATATAATATATAATATATATATATATATATATATATATATATATATATATATATATATATATATATATATATATATAATATATTAGGTATATATTTTTATAATTGCATACATTTTCTTATTTTCACTTTGTAAAACCATTTTACATAATTTTAAATTACTATATTTATAATATATATAAATATATAATATTATATTAGTATATATATATATATATATATATATATATATATAATATATATTATATATATTATAATATATATATATATATATTATATAGTATATATATATAGTTTGAAATTATTATGTGTCAGTAAAATTAATATTAGTAAGCTAAACATATTTAAACTCAATATTTTAAAATTTTATTGATCCATTTA
>JABUQX010099841.1:17500-34917 GCA_015478945.1 Trachelipus rathkii
GCTCCATTATAATATAATAACATTTTTATAAATTCAATTGCCTATTTCTGCCTTGAAAGGCTTTTGCTTTTAATATATATATTATTTCAGTAAGTAAGAATATGAATTTTAATATTATATTTATAGACTTAGAAATTTATAATTTCTAATCAATAAAAATAAATTGATGTCAAAAGCAAAATTATTAAGTTTATAAATAATTCAATATTTAATTATGTATTATTATATATATAATTATTATTTATTATTATTTATTATATATATATATAGTTTATATTTATAAATATTATATTATACTATATATAATATATATATATATATATTTTATTATTATATATATATATTATATATATAAGTTATATATATATAACATATTTAATATATATATATATAATATATATTATATAATATATAATATTATTGATATAAATATATTATATATTAATAATATATATATCATTAAATGTGTTAAATGTATAGATATACTATACATAATATTAATATCATAATATATTTTGGTATATAATATATATATATATATAATACTATTATATTAATACTATATATATACTTAATATATATACTATTAATAATTTATATACTATGTTAGTGTAGTATGTATTCGTGTGTCTTAGTTACCGTATACCAACCTACTAATTAAATAGAGCATAATAGTATAAGGTCATAAATATATTTAAATAAATATAAGGTCGAATGCTGTTAATCACCATGAAAGAAAGTGTCATAATTAAGAGCTAAAACTATTCATATAATAATAATAATATAATTATAATAAATAATAAATATATAAATAATGATATAATGTATAATATATATGATAATTATACTAATAATAATATTAAATGATTAATATAATAATAAATTAATTTATTAATAAATTTAAATCAATCTCAATATAAATTATATAATAATATAAAAATCTAATTAAAATTAATAATTAATATTAAATAATACATTAATAATCTGTTAGTAAAAAAAAACAAAAAATTAATAATTAATAATAAATAAATTAAATTAATTAATATAATAATATTTATAATAATTAAAAAAATAATAATATAATATAAAATAATAATTAATTAAATATATAATCATAATTAACAAAAAAAGAATGCATTAAAATATATAAGGGATGTTAGACATACTTTGCACGATTATTCAAAAGGTGAATAAGATACCTTAAAAAGATACAAGAATTAGATATATTAATAATAATCCAAATAATAATTAGATCACCATTATATAAAATTTATAATAATAAGCATGTATAAATATTTAATATAATAAAATATTATAAAATGATGAATATTTCAATTAACTAAAAAATGGTGATGATAAATTTTCGGTAGAAATTCACATTTTGATATATAATAAAATATCAATAAAAATAATAAACTATAACTAATAGAATATACTATACGTATAGAAATAAAATATATAAAAGAAAATTATTTTATGAAATTTGAGACATATTAATGATCCGATTTTGTCTGAGAGTACATAGAATAGTAAGTTTATATTATAGCCTATTAACATTTTATAGAATTTTATGTGAGTATTACTTGGAATATGAATTACACCTCGAAAGATAATATAAGGAATGACCGATTACTGAGAATATGTATCATATTATATTATAATTACTAATTTTTGATGAACATTATATAAAATTTACATAAAAAGTATGTAAAGTTCTTATTATTCTTATAGTATATAAAAGAATTTATATATTATTAATTATATATTAATATAATAATAATAGGCATAAATATTAATATTTATATATAATATATAATATTATAATTAATATATATAATTATAACTTAATAATTAATATTATATTAATTATGTATAATAATTAAGAATAGATGTTCACATAATATAATATAATATAAATATAATTATGATATAAATATAATAATTTTGTTATAGAGAATCTGAGTAGTTGTGCTCATAACATATATATACATATTAAAATCCAATACTAAGGTTAGTTAGGCCTATTAATTATGTTTACCAAGTAATGGCCCTACCTTAAAGCTTCATTGATAATTATATCACTTTATATAAGCATTATATAATATATCCTTAATATAAGACTTTATATTTATTACCTTATAGGAATGGCATCCAGTTAATACAAGTTAAGCATGGGGTCCTGAGAGATCATATGATTTATATAATATTATCATATTACTAAGTGATGTGTGTATAAATATGTATGCAACTATTAGTTAGATATATTATTACTTTTAAATTTAATAATTAATTATTTAATTATTATTATATTTATTATATATTATTATTATATATTATTTATTATTATTATTTAATCATATATATTAATAAATTTTGAAGATCATTTTGTTTGGGTAAATTTTGGAAAATTTATTATCTTAATATTATTAAAAGATCAAAAATTATTATTACATTATTAATTATTATTATTATAAATCATAATCTTTTATTAAATATTATAATTATTATTATTTTATTATTATATTATTATAATTATTATTATTATTATATTATTATTTTGCTATTATTAATATATTATATAATTTTATTTTATTATTATTATTATTATTATATATATTTTATATTATTATTATTTAATTAATTTACTATAATATATATTATTTATTATTATTTTATATATTATTAATTATTTAATTTATTATATTGTATATTTATATATTATTATTATCTATTGATATTTATAATATATATTATATATTTATATATAATATATTTATTATTAATATTATTATTATATATTATTTAATTATGTATAATATTAATTATATATTAATTATATATAAATATTATTATTTATTATATAATTATTATATTTATTATATTTAATTAATTTTAATTATAATATTATACTATGTATTATTAATATTATTCAGTACCAATTGGAGATACACCCGATCCGTGTATGTATTCAAATACTAAGAATATATTATTTATTATTAATAATACCTTATTTTTATTTTTTTTGATTTATTTATTTAACAATTATTATTTGTTAATTTAGTTTAATTATTATTGTATATCTTTAATATAAAGGTTTTCATTAACCTATTTTAGTATAATATATAGTAGATGAAAATAATTTGATGTTTTAATAACTATTCATTATTCTATTGATAGTATAATTAAATTTGTTTGACTTTTTTAAAGTTTTGTCACATATTGCTTATTTTTTTTGACAATATTTAATTTTCCGTATAAAACTTGAATGACATGAGAATTTTAGAAACTTATCTCATCGTATATCAAGTAATTATATAAAGTTTAAAATAATAAATTATTTGATATTATTCAATCTTAAATGAACCTGCACGCACCTTTGGGACTATGGTCTTTATTTAATAATTTTTGGAGGTTTCATATGATCCAGATCGGTACAGTACAAGGCATTCAATACTCAATTGAGCACTATTTAATCAAAATAAGTTATAAAATATTAATTTATTAATATACCACTTGAAAGCGATTATATTTAATAATTATAATGATAAATTATAAATAAGTAAATAATAATCAAGAGTAAATTCTATTAAATATTAAAATTGATTCACCAGATAACTTATAATATTGGCACTTTTATTATCACATACCATATAATCACATAATAAATATAATTAATGATATAATATGATTTTCCGCACTTTTTTAATGGAATAGCACAAACCATTTTTCTACTTTTCAGTATTTAAATAATACAGAAATAAATATCATCTTTAATTATATATGCTGCTTAGATTATATTATTAGTACAGGTAGCCTATATAGTTGATGATTACTCTGTTTAACTGATGTATTATAGATATTTTTTGCTTTAACTTTTTATCACTAAATTATTAATTAATATTATATTATATAAGTTTTCATATTAACATTAATATACCAGTAATACTAAACTCAAAAATATAGAGTTGCATATATCATATACATAATTAAAAACACTTGCTCTAAGTTAAGTAAAATAAGTAACTTTTGTTTTAAATATCTAGATATTGAATAAATAATACATAATATATAAAATTATTTAGCCAATTGCTAATTATAAAAAATTAAAAGTTTAATTTTAAATAATTCTATTTTAATTTAAATAAAATTACAATTATAATTCTTATTACTTAGATTCAACAATAACCTATAAATATTCTATATATAATTAAAAATTAAAGAGCATTGTCACGTTTAATTACATATGCATAAGAATATAAACACTATATCACTAGTTAAGATTTTACAATACAATGTTACCTATAGTTGAACATATAAGCTTAAGGCGTCTCCTGCAAATGAACATAATATTATATTTATAACTCTGAACCAAGAATGAGATATGGATATTTATGCATTTAGTCTTTTCCACACTTTCACTTTAATTAGTATAAACCTAAATTAAATAAGGAATTAGTTTCTTATCAATAATAGAAGGAAATTTCACCCATACTTCACGCATATAATAGATTTCGACTTTCAAATTATTTAAACTAATTTTTCTAACTCACTTTACTATCTTTTTAATATCTCAATTTAAAGACTCAAATTTTTTTAATTATATAAGATCTTGATGCTATATTTAATCGAAGATCATTTAATTAATAATCAGAAGAATAAAATATATTATCTAGGGTGAGTAAAGATAATATTAAAATAAATAATTCAATTTACGAATTAATATATAATATTTTAATATAATATTTTTATATTAATAAATTTTATTAAATTATTATATATTTATATATATTATATATATATATTATATATTAATAATTATTATTTTAACATATAATAATAAATGTTGTTATAATATATAGTTAATATTATTAAAGTAGGTACTATACTATCAATTATATAATATCACACCTTCATGAGTGGTATATATAATTTTAGTTAGGATGCTACTAGCTTTTAATCACTGTTTACTATATATGGAGTAGATCATTCTTATAGGAATAGGATGAGTATATTAGTAGGGAAACTATGATCCATCATAATTATACCAATAAATCAGTATATAGATTACCTATAACTTATAAGAAAGAAAAATTCTCTATCCAAGCGCATTAGTAATGTACTACACAAAGTCCTCCTAAGAGTATTAATCCACCAAGCTCCACTTAAGATTTTTATAATATATTTGTTCCTATTCTAATTATATGTAATAAATATACTATATATTATTTAATATATTATATATATATTTACTATTATATATTATTATATATTTATATATATATATATTTATTTATACTAAGTATATTATTCTTATCTTAATATTCTTTTGGGTTATATCTTAATTATAAAAGGTGGATCATAATTCCTGAGGTTATATAATATATTATATCCTTCAAAAGTCTAATATATTAAACGTCCGTATTTAACACTTAGGTAATTAAAACTTGCTATAATTGGGATCCGAACATCTGTAAAATTTTAATTATATAGAATTTTAATTTTATATCAGTCTCATCGATATAAGGGTATTCGATCACGATTATTTACAGATTATAAAATAGATCCTAATTTCTAAAGTCATGTAAAATGTATAATATATTATTATAATTCAATAAAGTTTAATTTATAAGATGGAGTTAAATATATTAGAGGATATAATATTACTATATTTATTTTCTTTATATGCATTAATTGTTGTGATAAGTAACCGAATAATAATTAGAGAATTTAAGCATTTGCATTAGTAAGGTTATGCTGTTCTTATGTCTCCTTCTGCTCACCTAATGAAATAATAATAAAGAGGTTGTTTTTACCTATCAGTTTTATTTCATTAAATATTACTCGCAAGAATAGATAATTCTATATATTATTTAGTACTCCACCTTCTAATATCCCGAAAATTTCACTATAGTACCTCTTTACTTACCTCACAACTCGAATAAGAATATCGTAGAGCGAACTCAGAGTTCGGTAATTATACATTATCAAATTTCAAACTATGAATGAATTACAGTAAAGAAAGAAACTGTCTTTCCCTTCACTGATATTTTACAGTATAAATTTCTACTCGCGTGGATCTCTTTTGATATATATAATCCGTATATTGTTCCGATCATATGCAGATGAGTGTTGTTAGATGAGGACATTAGGTAAGCCGAGTATCTATGAAAATTTATAAATAATAAAGGTGTGAGGGGTTTGAGAAGATATATGAAGATAGAGTCTCCCATTTTTAATAAGAAGATTTTTATTTATCGATTTATTTCCTCTCATACCTTAATACCAAACTCTCTGAGCATATGAGAATATGTAGTTACGTTAATTATACAAGAGATTTATATATTTTCAGTCTCATAATTATAATTATTATCTCGTGAATATGCTTTTATAGTGCTATATTAGTTATCTTTCTTATATATATATCCCGTTTTTGTTAATTAGGTTGTTTAGTTTTACTACCATATAGTAATGATACTTATTTAATCATATGTTAAATTTAATTTATAATATATAATTTATGTGTTCATATTCGTGAGCCTTAAGACTAAGTCTGAATGATAGAGAATTAGTTAATTGTTAACTTAGAGATAAGTATAATCATTCCAATTTTCATGTAATAAATGTGAGAAGAGGTTAGTATATATTAAATAAATAATATTTAATGGCCAATATTGCATAATTAATATAAATATCTATGTACTAAACATTAACTTATCCTCAAATAATAATAGTAGCAGCTAGATATAATATAAATATTAATCATTATGATAATGATAATTTAATGCTGAAAAACATTATAACTCTAAATTAATACTAGAGGTAAGATATAATCTATATACAGTTGAAAATACAGTATGCGATAAATATTGTATATACTTATATATTAATCTAATATAAAGCTGAGAGATGAAGAGGAATAAATCGAAATATTCATATTATAAATATGGAGACTCTTTATTCATAAAGTTTAAACCTTCACCTCCTTTTTCCTTGCCCCCATAGTTTTCCTTTCCGTTACTAAGAAACTAGTTTAAGACGCTAGAGTAAAACGGCACTGACGGCGTTCTATTATTCTCTGTCTTAACCTTTATGAAAAACACATCGATAAGTTCGATTATTTTTGAGGAATCTATGTGAAATTATTTCGGTAGAATAAGACATTTTATATCATCTAGTTGGAATTTCTGATGTCGAAGTTGAAATACACATTTAACAGTATACAGGTAATAGAACGCTCAAACCTCTTATGCATAATTGCTTCACTTGGCTATCACTCAACAATATGTACACAAATAGAAATAGTTTGCTCCTTATAAACCTCTATTTAATTAATCTATGTAAATAAATCATTTTATGACTCTTTTTGAAATCTTGTTCATAGATTATTCTGACAATAAGAATCGTGTGAAATAATAAAACTTTTTAATTATGATATAAGATGTTTAACGTCTCAACGCAATGAGGATTTTGTATTAGCAGAATATTTGACAATAATAATTAGGGAAATTACTCTTTGGTTTAGTGTGGAAGTATAAATCAATGCTACTAAATTTTTGGTTTGTTAAATGATTATAGTTTTAGCAATAATGATTTTATATTATATATATGTATTAACCATATATATAATATATATATATTATATAATATATATTAAAATATATCTATATATTATATATTATTATATATAATATATATATAATATTAATTATATAATATTTTTTATTATATTTATAAGTAGTTGGGAATGCTCATTCTATGTCAAACTTTTTAGAATTATTTATTTTTTTTCTTAATACCGTATGAGAATTGAGGAAAAGTTTTCCATTTTTTCTCTTCTGTACCGCTAACTAACTCTCTTTGCTAATGGATGCTCGAGGTAAATACTCAGGTGCTGGTGCTTTGTGGGCATTCGCTGAAACATAATTTATCATTATTGTTGACCCGACTACTAATTCGATCTAGGAGATGGATGTATGGTTAATATCAGAGCAAACTTATACTCTTAATGTACTAGTTTACTAGTTGATTATTCTTATCATTAATTATTTATTATTATTATTTACCTATATTTGAAATATAATCTTATTTATTGAATAAAGTAATATTACTATTTTCACTTATTAAACATTACTTTTTATTTTTATTAAATATAATAGGTTTAATTTTTGATTATTTTTGCTATTATTTAGTAGGAAATGAATATATATTATTTAGCTAATTATAATTATTACTTATTATATATTTTAATTATATTATTATATTATATTATTAATTATATTACTGTATTATTATATTATTATTATTATTATTATATCATCATGACCATATGCATTCTTGGTTAGCTATTTCATAGTGGCTAATATATTATTATTATATTATTATTATTATTTATTATTATTATTATTATCATTATTATTTATAATTATGATTTATATTATTCAATTATTATTATTATTATATTATTATTCAAATATCTATTATATCATCAATATTATTATAATTATTATTCTTAGTTATAATATTATTATATTAATTATTACTTAATAATTATTTTATATTAGTACCTATATAATTAGTTTTTTAGTTAATTTATTTAATTGTAATTAATTATTTTATTTATTCTATTCATTATTAATTCTCATAAAGAATTAATTATTATTATTAATGACTTTGTAAGCTCGTTTATTATTTATTATTATTCTAGGCCTATTTACTGGTACATATTATTATTAATTATGTATTTATGCTTAATTATCATACATAGTATTATTATTATTAGTATTATAAATTTAATTATTATATTATATTATTATATATGATTATTTATATTTATTATATATATTTGTATATTATTTATTTAATATTATTATAGTTTATTTTTAATTATATATTTATAATTATTGTAAATCTATTATTTATTTATCTATTAATTAATTTATTGATGTCATTATTATTAGGGAGGGCAATAATAATAATAGATAATTGAAGTATCCTTGTCACTAATACTACGAGAATAAGAAGAATTATAGAAAGATTTGTCAGCTTTAGGAATATATTACCATCTTTATAATTGCTGCACTCTGGATTCCATTATTTTTGCTCTAACGATTGTCATCACCTTTACTTTCACAACTGTTGTCTATGCGCACCTTTTCTCAATTAAGAGGTATACATTATAAGTAGATTAGAGAATATACTAGCATACATAAGGTTATCAGTCATAACATAAAGATACCCAAGATAAAATAACAATGAGAGTATTTATACAATACTCTATGATCCATCTTTGCCATATCTAACTCAATTTACAATGGTTTGGTGCAAGACACGTTAGGTATATTTGATAAGAGAGGAAGATGCATTACTGAAGGGTAAAATAGATGTAAGGCAAGGAGTTATTCCGCAAAACGAGATGTGGCTGGAAAAGTAGTTCCTTTGTCTCGCATGGATTTTTTTATAGTTTATCTATTACTTTCTGGATGATAAAATTAGGGCAAGACGGAGTATCTCATTGCGATGATACCTACAGCAGGCGCGTGTTGAGACCAGGATGCTATTGAGTATATAGAGCTGTATGGCTGCTCCGCATATGATCGTGATCCTGCGGAGAGTCGCAGCGTGAGGGGTGGTCATAGACGACACACCGAACAGTGATGTGATTTGAAACTTACATTTTTAATGTATACGAAAATTTCTCACTCAGTGTTGTTAAAGTACATTCCAAGTGTGTCTATATACTTGTTTATCTTTTATTATTTCATCTTGATATTTTTCTTATTACAGTCCGAAGGTGATTTTGGAAAACTTTCTTTTTACCTTTATTACTATTTATCTTTATTCCTTTTTTACGACGCGGGTGTTTTTCGTTTTGGTTTTTTACGTATTTGCCTACTTCTTTATTATTCTGTCTGCAATCATTAAGATTTTCATTATTCTGTCTTTTCTTTTTCGTCGTATTATTTCATATGATATATTGCAATTTGTCTAAACATTCTGAAAACATTTTATTCCATTTTCTTCTTACTTATTCATTTTTTTTTCTTTTTCTTCATTTCCCTACTTCTCTTCTTTTCTTTATTTTTCTTTTTTATTTTATTTTCTCCTTTTATTCTTGTCTTATATTTATTCATTTTTCTACTTCAACGGCATGATACGCTTTCTTATTACCCTTATTGCATCATAATAATCTCATTCTCTCATGCTTACTTACATAATCTTTTTTGCAGCCATCTCATATATATGTTTATTATATTAGTTATCTTCATCCAATTACACATGCTTTATAATATATGAAACTTTCCATCATCTTTTTTTCGAGTCTTTCCATTTTATCAAGTTATATTTCCGACTTCTCACACTTCATTCATTTATTTTTTGGTTCGTTAGTTGTCCCTTCTCTCCAACTAACCTCTTTTTTGCAATTTCTGTTCATTGAGATCGTGATATTACACGATTTTTCTTTTTTTTCGATAAATTCTTTTCTATATACTTATTTTCTTTTGTACATTTGCGTGTTTATTTAAATTCTAATAACAAAATGATACCTAAACAAGTACTTACCATACTACTGATTGTCTATTATTCTCTATTATTTAAACATAAATATTATACTTTTAAATTTAAAATCGAGTAAAGCATTTCTTTCACATATATATATACATTAAATTATATATAATTATATTAATTTATTTAACTATGTATACTATTAATTAAGTACCTCTCACTGAATACTCTCTTTATGATCTTATTATTTAAGATCGAAAACGCCTTATATTATGATTAATATAAGTTATGAAAATCTTTATAAATAGAAAGTTAACTAAATTTTCATGTTCGTTATAATAAAGTATCTATGTTTTTTTCTAATTTGTGCACCGACGAGCAACACGAATCTCATAAAGCACAACCAACCATAATATCAAATAACTTAAATCAATAACATAGCCCAGATAAATATTCAATTCATAACAGAAAGAGGAATTAAATTAATACCAGAGTATAGTAGTAAATTAATAAATCAATAATAAATAATAATAATAACAATAACAGTAATATGAAAAGAATGAGGGCAGAGAAAGGAAAATAGATGAATAAGTTAAGGGAAGGGTGCTTAAACACAGACAAATGTGAATTGGCTTAGCGTGAATTAAAATATAACTATATTATGAATAACCCATTATATTGGCAATCACTTCTTGTTAGAGATATGATTAATGCCAGAATATATTCAAATTAATAAAAAATATCTTAATAACATATATATAAATCAGTAAATCAAATAATAATAGATAAGATATGATAAAGTAATAAATTTAAATGAACATACTATTTTAAATATAATAGAATATACAAAAATATAATGAATATCAATAACCTATTAATAAATGAATAATAATATAATCATTTATCTAAAATAATAATAGCATAATAATAATAATATGATCAATTCATAAATAATATCATAATAATAATAAATAACTAATGAATAATAATAATAATACATCATAATAATATAATAATAATAATGATATAATACATTTAATAATAATAATCAAAATAATAATATATATATAATATATAATAATAATAATCATATAAATAATAATTAATAATATATAATTAATAGATGAATAATAATAATATAAAATAATTCGGTACTATTGTAGAAATAAATTCTTAGATGCAATCTTTCAAAATATTTACTTATAATTTATATAATTCATATATTTGAATTAATAAAATTACTACATAATAAATAATAATAATACAGTAATAATAATAATTCATAATAATACTAATCAATAAATTAATAATAATTAATAAATAAAATTATAGTAATAAACTACATTCATACAATATATACCACAATCGATCCAGCAGATAATATAGTAATATTTTTCAGATGCCCTCTCTTCCGTATTACTAGGACTCATATCGTCCTTTAATAAACATCTCTTCAGTCAAAGATGGCGCAAGTGAAAAATAACGAGTTAAAGGAGCTAACAGATTCCTGAAATAATTATATACCGACTCATGGTGTGTGAGTATGTTCACTATGTATATTACTTTTATTCTTATATAATTATTATTATATAATTATTATTTTTATATTAAGTTATTATATTATTATATTATTATTGCTATCATTAATTATTAATATTATTATTATTATACCCACCTATGGTCAGCATTAAATACTTTTATTTTTCTAATTATTTAAATATTATACTTATATTCTACTCTATATTATTAATATAACCATCATACTATTTGCTAATTACTAGTTAATTTATTCATTTATTCATTGTTTATTGATATTAAATATTATTATTATTATTATATAGTATTTACATTTTATTATTATTATTGTCACTAATTATTTTATCACTAATAATGTTACATTATTAGTTGCATTATTATTATAAAAATATCATTTTTTTATTTATTACTTTATGTATTAATTGATTATTATTATATTGATTAATGTTAGTTATTATTATATATGCAATTTTATTCGTAATATAGATAAGTTATGTTAAATCTCATTATTAATTATACTGATACTATATAACTATTCTGAATTTAGCTTAATTTGAATGAAATTCTGTCTCATGCTTTATTTTGAAAGGTGAATGGATGTATTATAATATATATATTATATATTTGAAAAGATGGATGAGATTAAACCATTTATTTCTACTTAATTATATTGCTAAATTGAGAGCAGGGTTACTGTATTATTCATTTTATTATTATCACGTAGTGGTTACTTATTCCTTCTTTGTGACCAACACTGGCATTAGTTTGAATGTACCAATCCACGACTCATGTCTTCCAAATATGTGAGCAAGGGAAGGTTCAATTTGGTAAGTGAATCTTGTGAAATTTCCTCACATATTATAAATGTCAGCTCATATTTATGCAACGTCCAAACACCTGTATTTGATTGTTTCACGTTAGTATGCAGCGAACTTCTATTCAATTAGAACAGACTTAGCAAAGAACAGTACGATGTATTCTTGGGATTTAGTTTTATGAGTTAAAAATTCTTGTGTATTCTATTAAGCAATAAAATAAGTTAATCTTCAAACTTCTGCGAGCAAACTATTATTTCTATTATAATCTTTATTCGAAAAAAGGAAGCGATAACCCCTTAATCCAACAGTGTTGCATTAATGTAAGACGCTATTGTTTAATTATAGTATTATTTTTTATTTTAATTAATTATATCATTTATATTATTATTATTATTTTTATATTATCAATGTCATGTTAGCAACAAGAATCAATAAATTAATAATTAATACATTAATAATGAAGATAAATTAAAATTAATAATATATAATTATTAATAATTATATAAAATATAATAGCATAATTATTAAATATAACACTAATATAATATAATCAATACAGACTATACATAAAGCTATGATTCAAATCAAACTATATATAATAATAATAATAATATGATAGTTATCATATATATTAATTGAATCATATTAAATAAATATATGAATATGAATAACTCCCGGAATATAATATGGAGATTTATAATTGTACTTAGATGTAATTGTATGAAGATGATACTAGATAAATATATAGATGAATACATGAATATGGAAATAATGAATAAAATAAATGATATCAATAACAAGTAAATTATTAATTAATAATACTCTAATAATTATATATATTATATAATATATATATTCAATAATATAATAATAAGTAATAATTTAATAATAAAAATAATAATATATATAATAATAATAATGAATAATAATAATAATAGCAAAATAAATATTAAATATAAATATATAATATAATAATAATATATAATATATATTAATAATAATAATAATAAATATAAATACATAATATAATATATAAGTATATAATATATAATAATATAATAGTCAAAATAATAATATAATAATATAATAATAATAATGTAATATAAAATATAATAAATATAAAATAATAATAATAATATATAATAATATAATAATATAATAGTAAATCAGTATCATACATATATACACACAGTCCATGAATTGTAATATAATTATGGTTCAGTGATGCCCTAAAGGCTTAACTGGGTATACTAGCATTCCTTTGGAAGAGAGTTAAAAGGAAAATGAAATCCATCATATTTATATATATATATAGTATATATGATATATATATATATATATATATATATTATATAGTATATATATATATATATCATATATATTATATAATTATATATATTATATATATAAGCAAGTTGATTTCTAATTCTATCTTTGTAATTAAGAGTGGAAACAATTCGGTCCTTCAAAGTCAATATGACGCAAGCGTTAACTGAACTTGCAAAATTAATTGCAATTCTGTAATTTTTTAAGATCTCTTTCGTCTCTTTAAAAAGTTTTCGATCTTTTTCAGATAATCTATGACAAGATTCAAAGTCATAAAATGATTTATTTCAAGTTATTAAAGAGGTTAAAGGACAAACTATTTCTTTTGTGCATATTGTGTGATGCCAATAAGGCAATTGCAAGGGTTGCGTTCTTTGACCTGTTACTGTATGTGTTTCCCTCGCCATTCAGAATTCCACCGATGATAGTAAATTGTCTTTTCTAACGAAATTCTAATAGTCCAAAAATGAACTCGTGTGTTTCATAAAGGTTAAGACGAGAAAAGAACGCTTCGTCAGTTGCGTTTACTCTAGCGTCTTAACTAGTTTCTAGTAACGGAAAGGAAGAGTGGGGGCAAGGAAAAGGGAGGGGTTGAACTTATGAATAAGAGTCTCCATTTTAATATGAATATTCGATTTCCTCTTCACTTCGATCTTGATCTAAGAAGTATCAATTCGCATCTGTTCACTGTTTTTTCTACCCTTGTTATAAGGTGTTAGTCCAAAAATGGACTTATCCATAATGATATTTATTATATTCCTGCTGCTCTTGTTGAGGAAGTTAATGTTACAATTATAATTATTTTACTATCACAATAATAATAATTGTGATAGTAAAATAATTATAATTGTAACATTAACTTCCTCAACAAGAGCAGCAGGAATATAATAAATATCATTATGAATAAGTCCATTTTTGGACTAACACCTTATAACAAGGGTAGAAAAAACAGTGAACAGATGCGAATTGATACTTCTTAGATCAAGATCGAAGTGAAGAGGAAATCGAATATTCATATTAAAATGGAGACTCTTATTCATAAGTTCAACCCCTCCCTTTTCCTTGCCCCCACTCTTCCTTTCCGTTACTAGAAACTAGTTAAGACGCTAGAGTAAACGCAACTGACGAAGCGTTCTTTTCTCGTCTTAACCTTTATGAAACACACGAGTTCGATTTTTTGGGGATCTATGTAGAATTTTCGGTAGAAAGACAATTTATATCATCGTGGAATTCTGATGCGAGTGAAACACATTACAGTAACAGGTCAAGAACGCAACCTCTTGCAATTGCCTTATTGGCATCACACAATATGCACAAAAGAAATAGTTTGTCTTTAACCTCTTAATAATCTGAAATAATCATTTATGACTTTGAAATGTCAAAAATGTCAAAATAGGACGAAAATTTTAAAGAGACGAAAGAGATTTAAAAAATTCAGAATTGCAATTATGCAAGTTCAGTTAAACGCTTGCGTATATGACTTTTGAAAGGACCGGAATTAGTTTCCACTTTAGATTACAAGATAGAATAGAATAACTGCTTATATTATATAGTAATATATATATATATAATTATGATTATTAATATATTTACATATATTATATTAATCATATATATATATATATATATATATCTATATATATATATATAATATGATGGATTTCACTTTTTCCTTAATAACTCTCTCCTAGAATGCTTCAGTAATACAAGTTACTTAGGGGCATCCCTGAACATAATTATATAACACTTCATGGATGTTGTGTATAATATCGTAATCACCTGTATTTCTATTTATTATTATATATTAATATTATTATTATTATTATTATTATGTATTATTTTATTATATTATTATATTATTATTATTAATTATTATTATTATTTTTAATTGCTATTATTATTTATTATTAGTTATTATTATATTATTATTATTGCTATTATATTATATAATCTATATTATATTTTATTATTATTATTTTATCTTATATTATTATTATTATATTATTATTATTATATATTATTTTGGCTTATTATTATTTATTATTATTTATTATTATTTTATTTTATTATATTTAATTATTAATTAATTATTATATTAATATTATTATTATTATTATATTATTATTATATATTATTATATTATTTATTATATATTATTATTATTTTATCTATTATTATTTATTATTATTAATTATTATTATATATTGTTATTAACAATTATTTTATTATTATTATTTGATTATTATTATTAATCATTATCATTTATTATTATTATTATTAGTTATATAATATTATATTATTATTATACTTTTAATTATAGGTTATTATTATTATTATTATTGATTAATTATATTTTATATATTATATTATTTTATATTAATTAATTATTATTATTTTATTATTATATTATTATTATAAATTATATTATATATCATTATTATTATTATATTATTATAGTTATTGATATAATATTTATTATATTATTATATAATTTATTATTATTATTATTATTGAGAAGTGCATACGAATGTTAAATTCTGATTTACTTTGGCCTTTTATTTAATTTTTGCTTACGTTTGCTGTATTAGTTAAGGTAGTAGGAATATGACGCAAACTAGACAACACGAACACACACACTCGTAATATATATATAAGTATATATATATATATATTATATATATATATTATATATATATATTATATATTATTTTAAATATATATAATAAAAATATATATATAATATATTTATATATTTAATATATATATATATGTTATATTATAATATATATTAGTATTATATATATAAATTATATATAGTAATATAGATATATATATAATATATGAATAATATATAATATATATAATATATTGGATATATTATTAATTAATCATAGTTAATATATATATTATATTATATATATCAATTTTTTTTCTATATTTGAGCGTGTTGTTGAATATTTTATATTTTGTGCAAACTACAATTATTATTATTATTATTATTATGTTAATTTTTTGTAGTATAATATGAGGTTAGTTAATGTGGTGTTGAGATTTGATAATTATATTATTATTAATTATTATTTTATTTTATTATTATTATTATTATTATTATTATTATTATTATATATTTATTATATATATATTAATTATTATTTTTGCTAATTTTTATTATTAATTATTATTATTATTATGTATTATTATTATTGAAATATTATATTATATATTTTTATTATT